>JAFMSR010000002.1:40404576-40494381 GCA_022818135.1 Saxidomus purpurata
AATTAATTCGTCTACAAGACCCCTATCAGGTATATATATACTAAATTCATTTGTCTACCAGACCTCTATCAAGTATATATTCTAAATTCATTCGTCGACCAGACCTCTGTCAGGTATATATACTAAATTCATTCGTCTACAAGACCCCTATCAGGTATATATACTAAATTCATTCGTCTACCAGACCTCTATCAGGTATATATATCAGATTAATTCGTCTACCAGACCTCTATCAGGTATTTATATCAGATTAATTCGTCGACCAGACCTCTATCAGGTATATATATACTAAATTCATTCGTCGACCAGACCTGTATCAGGTATGTATACTAAATTCATTCGTCGACCAGACCTCTTTCAGGTATATATACTAAATTCATTCGTCGACCAGACCTGTATCAGGTAAATATACTAAATTCATTCGTCGACCAGACCTCTATCAGGTATATATAAGATATTCATTCGTCTACCAGACCTGTATCAGGTATATATACTAAATTCATTCGTCGACCAGACCTGTATCAGATATAGAATATTTATCAGGTATATATACTAAATTCATTCGTCGACCAGACCTAAATCATCACCAACCCATCAATAATAAGAATTTATCGTCACCAGACCTCTATCAGGTATATTTACTAAATTCATTCGTCGACCAGACCTCTATCAGGTATACATATCAGATTAATTCGTCGACCAGACCTCTATCAGGTATATATATACTAAATTCATTCGTCGACCAGATCTCTATCAGGTATATATACTAAATTCATTCGTCGACCAGACCTCTATCAGGTATATATACTAAATTCATTCGTCGACCAGACCTCTATCAGGTATATATAAGAGATTAGCTAAATTCATTCGTCTACAAGACCTCTATCAGGTATATATATCAGATTCATTTGTCTACAAGACCTATATCTGGTATATATAAGAGATTCATTCGTCTAAAAGACCTCTATCTGGTATATATAAGAGATGCATTCGTCTACCAAGACCTCATCGGTATAGACCTTGTCTACCAGACCTCTATCAGGTATATATAAGATATTCATTCGTCTACCAGACCTCTATGTGGTATATATAAACCTACCAGCTACGGGTATATATACTAGATTCATTCGTCTGCCTGACCTCTTATTATACTAGATCCATTTTTCTACCAGACCTCTATCTGGGATAGATAAGAGATCCATTCGTCTCCCAGAACTCTCTTAGGTATATATAAGAGATTCATTCGTTTACCAGCATTCTTTCAGGTATATATAAGAGAATCATTCGTCTACCAGACCTTTTGTCACTGATTTTGCCATACATTTTGTTTCGTATCAGTTTTGAAATATCTACATGTATATTGAAGTAAGACATTGTTCTTGAGAGTATTTAATGAGGTATTAAGATAACAAGAATCTGTAGTGCGATCTGTTTGTCGAAATTGAAACGCAATTCGAATGGGAAAATGTCTCAGAGTTCCAAAGAACAACAGTTTTGTTAATGTTTATGCATTGTAATGTGACATTGCCCTCGATTGTCTTTCTTTACTCCAACCCGGACGACTGACATTTTCTTAATATCTTTAATATCGGTTCTTTTTGCCACGTGACTTCTTCATGTCTTGAGCGGCGGACGGGTGTTTGGCAGTGTATGTGTAATTATTCCTTAACATGGCTTCCTTGCACACTACCGGCTGTCATGCAAGCACGTGTTACACTTCATGATGAAAAGATTCTTAAAGTTTGATTTAATTCACTTTCCAATAAGAAAATACTTCTTTCTAATGAAAGACGTTGAAGATAATGTTACTCTACAATTGTGTGGATATGTCGTGATTTGAAATTGTAGAAAAAGAGTATAATGAGAAATATGGAAATGTCGGCAGAATTAAAAAGTAGGAAACCCAAAGTACTGACAGAAGGTATTAGATTAAGTAACTCATTCTTTCCAGACTGAAGAGTGCACCATATGTTGCCACCCTAAAGACATACAAAGGAGGCGGTTATGTTGTGAATTTCGAGCGAAGTTATCGCCGGACTAAGCGCAATCTAACTCGAGTGAGAGAGGAGGACTGGTTAGACTTGAGAACCAGAGCGGTCATGCTCGAATTCACAGTTTATAATCCAAATTCGAATCTTTTTGCCTCTGCCGTGTTGATAACCGAGTTTCCATCATACGGATCGGCAATAGCCCGGAGCGAATTTAAGGTATTACACGTTAATGCTTGTGATATATTACACATTATATGATTTTCTGAGAACGGCATTCGTGTGTAATTCTAAAACAGTCAATTCTTTCTATTATACGTAATAAAAGTTATTACATCACCATCCATGTACTCAAAGATGTATCATTGTATAATGTGAACATGGTATTACCTATAATATTATACAAAGGAGTTTTGCCAAAGCTTTAACTAGATGACACGAATATATAAAAGTTATATTCTTATTGAACACTGCTGAAGAATGTAAAGACAAATCTTTTTGCCGTACAATACTACATATTTCATAAGCTATATTTTCTATTTTCCTTACGTTATAGTAATGCCAGAAAGTATTCAGTACGATTTGTTCTTGTATTTATTGTGTTTCAAACCCCTTGATTTGACAATAGTGCAAAAGGGTAATTTGGAATGGTTAACTTAAAACATGACTTGGAAGCCAGGTCCGAGTATCCCATTTGAAACTATTTAACACTTGCTTAGAATAAAATAACCATCGAACTCTTTAAAGAAGCTTTCAAGGCGACATCAGATGATGATGTACAAATTAAAACACGTTTTTAAAATATATGTAAACAATACTCAAATACACATATTCTTACATGAGCAACGTTTGCAATATGTTTATATATGCCACAGGTGTAGTACCGCTATGTTGGTGTAGTTTCTAGCCTTTTATATTGAACAAGTTTAAAATATAATGGTTGACCTGACATTCTGTTTTCAGATCTTCCGCTTGCAGAGTTACGTTGGTGGTTTTGCTATCGTTGTCATCTTCTTTGAGGTCCTGTATTGTTGTTTTACAATATTCTTCTTTGTCCGGTGTATAAAGAAAGTAAAGAAAGACAAATGCAAGTACTTCAATACATTTTGGGACATCCTGGAGTTCTGCATGTTATGCTTTGCTGTTGCCTGTATTGCTATGTACATATTCAAGCACATGTTGACTGAGGTGGCCTTCCATTACTTGAAGAAACAGGCGCAACGTAAGTGTTTTTCAGTTTTTATCTTGGTTTAGAGTTCTTTAGTTAAGTTATATCATTGTAAATATTTTTTGGTATTCAGATGTAAGAAGATTTTGTTTACAACTAAATAAATAAAAAGAGTACTGTTCGTGAGGATAATCGCATTTACGTTATTTCGAGTAATAAAATGATTGTTCGAGAAAATAGAATTCTATCTGATTTGTATCATTGCCAATTTCCTATATCTCTATATTAATACTATGCTCTATTTTAGATAGAGTAGAGTTTTAAGCTCCTCCCCTTTGTATTAAGCAATATATCATAAATAGATCAGTTTGCTCCTATGTAGATTTATCCCAAAGCCATGATACAATGACATTTGTATTTCAAAATAGAGAAATAACTCATAGAAATCAATCTCTTGCATTACTATTTGTATAAATGATAGTAACTCGTTGTCATCCGAGAGTTCCAATGATGGTGACTTTAAACTTTATTCAATAGCAGTATATGTTTTGCTTATGCCGTTGGTTTCATTACTCAACAAGAGCTGTCCCTCATAAGTGACGAATGCCCCCGAAAGAGATGTCTCACAGTCTGTGTCCTCATCATGTGCTCATCAATTGTGCCATGTAATTATAAAATCCTTCCATCCATGACAGAGTTACCATGCATAGAGTATTTCATCACCTTTAAACTATTAGTGTGACCTTGGACTTTGAACTAGGGACGTGGGTCTTGCACGCGACACATCATCTTGATGTGCTGAACATATGTGCCAAGTTATTTTATATTCAATCAATACATGACAAAGTTACAGTCCGGACACGAATGTGTGCATATATACAGGATTCTATTACTTTTAAACTCTTAATGTGACCTTGACCTTTAAGATAGGGACGTAAGTCTTGCACGCCACACGTCGTCTTGATGTGCTGAACATTTGTGCCAAGTTATTTTAAAATCAATCAATACCTGAGAAAGTTTCAGTCCGGACACGAATAGTGTGACATGCTTTAAATAGGGATAAGTCTTATTACTTCCGAACTCTAAGTGTGACCTTGACCATTGAGGTATGGATGTTGGTCTTGAACGCGACACGTCGTGTTGATGTGCTAAACATTTGTGCCAAGTTATTTTAAAATCCTTCAATGCATGACAAAGTTTAGAATGTGTGCCGGATTCTATTCGAACTTAAATGTGCCTACTATACAGGATTGATGCTGTTGCAACTTTCTTGATGTGCTAAACATTTTCCAAGTGATGACCTTGACCTAAATTTAAATCCGGTAGGGATATGGGTATTACACGCGACACGTCGTCTTGATATGCTGAACGTTTGTGCATAGTTATTTTAAAATCCTTAAATGCATGACAAAGTTACAGGCCGGATACGAAAAAATATATAAGGCCGGATGCAAGGAAAAACGGACATATGGTGCGATTTTGATATGCCACCCATCGGGGGCATAAAAAGTAAACGAACAATAAAATCAGCCATCTTTTTTTCAGCGGAATTCATAAACTTCCAGTCACTGGCTATGTACGACGAGTTCTATGGTTATATGACTGCCATCGTTGTTTTCCTTGCCTCGATTCAGTTCCTAAAACTTCTCCAGTTCAACAAGAAGATGAGTATGTTAGGCGATACTGTCAAACTGGCCACGAAGGACCTCAAGGTGTTCTCTATCGCGTTTTTGATCTATTTCTTCACGTTCGCCTTCACTGCATATTTACTGTTCGGCAAGTACATGATTGGCTACAACGGATTCATGGCGTCAGCAGAGTCTACCTTTGCCTTCACCCTTGGGGCGTTCGATTTTGATGCAATGGCCGATTCACATAAATTCCTTGGTCCGATATTCTTCTTCTTGTTTATAATGGTGATTTATGTCGGCCTGATGAGCATTTTCTTAACCATCATTGCTGATGCTTTCACTACCGTGAAGGAGCAGACACAGGGTGCGAAGAATGACTACGAGATGCTTGATTTTATGTGGAAAAAGTTCAAACATATTATTGGAGTGAAGTAGACTTACACAAAAGTTGACACCTGAAAAATCAAAAGTCATAACAAAATTTACATGAGCATCTCATTCATTAGCTTAAGTTTTAAAAGGACTATTTTTGATTAATAAACATCAACAGAGTCAACAATATTATTAAAATATACATAGAATACTATCGACCATAATGAAGAATAGCTGAAGATATTGTAAAATATTATTGATTTGTTGAAATTCAGAAATTAATTTAGATGGGTTTGCAATAGTGGACATATTAGCCGCTTTTAGTATTTGACACTTCGTTCTAGACGGACCACACAACTTATACACTTCGTTCTGTTAAGTATAACATCAGACCCAAATTGACTTTCATTAAATCTCATTTTATAACGTTGTTCATGCTGTTTAATTGATGCAACAATTGTCTTAACACACAGTGTAAACACTTGATATTTTATCTTAATGAGGTTATTTTATCGATATTCACTTATAGTAAATTACAAAATAAACATTACTTCAATTCTACTTACCTGACGACATGACATCTTGAAATGATGCTCAGAGAAATATCAGTCACGCTCGAATAGTTCTCACTAGTCTTTCGATTTTGCTTATTCATGTGTAACATGTAAATTCACCATGTTTCATCTTTGCAAACTGTAACTCTGTCTCTGCATAAAAAGTAGTATATATCACACAATGTCAGTCTCTGATTCATTCCCTCGCCTCATTTACCTTTCCTGTAACTGGACTGGAATAGATGATATAGATACAGTAGTTACGTAATGGTTATTTAACATTCTTCTGTCACTGGCTGGTGAAGATACAGTAGTACACAAGGTTATTTAACATTTTTCTGGTGTATAAAAGTTCAGAGAAAGCTTTTGAAATTATGATATCTGTGGAATTGCGCTCTAAGTCTTATTTCTAAAATGTGTATGAAAATGCCTTCACTTGCTGTACTAAATGTCATCCCTTCTTGTACTTAATATCGTAGAACTCATGGCAATAAAAATGTCAACTGTAACACCTGCAAACAGATATTGACATTAGTGCACAAAATTCACCTTCAGTATTTATATTCAAAGGAATATAACAATGTAGTTGGTATATATTTCAGTTATAACTGTGATTTCACTTCTTTACATTTATCTCACACACTCACAGAAAAGTTCAAAAATAATTTCCGTCCATGGCAGTGTATTTTGCCAACAAAGTTTGTTTAAACAAAAAAAAACTAGAGAAGAAATTGTTAAATTATTGTTTCCTTGTTACGATAGAACAACTGTTAAATTGTTAGTCTACACATATGTAATTTAGTTAAGTTTTGGGTATTTATTACAATTTTGGCTATATATTATAAAGAATAAAGTTTTTGTTTCAGAGCTGATTTCATGGTTTTATTTTATCCCATGTAAGAAACAATATAACAAAATATGTAGCGCAGGACCTACCCCAACATCATTTAATCTCGTCAATACAATATCAACTATAATTTTAATATTTGAAATGAACCTGTCGTTTCTACTTAATAGTTCAATAGCTTGCATAAGGTCACTGAGTAGAACCATTTACTTACTTATTTATTGAGCACCTTGGGTTGGAGCTACTCTACTGACCCGACTATTACAGAAAATTGGTAATTTCTCAATGATGATAGAAGTCTGTTCTAGTCCTTCCCAGAATGGTAAGGTGGACTGTCCACATGTAAATAACTAAAATACTGCTGAAACGGACATTAAACTCCAAGAAACAAAAACAGATAATCCAACAGTTGGGACTCCATAGATCAAGGGTCAATCTGACAGTGAATTCAGAAATGAAACAGTTATATGTCAGTAGCAAAGGAACATCTGTTACCGACCCTTATATTTCACCAAGTTTTGCTGACATGTGACATTCAACATATTACATTTATTTTGTAAACAGTAAGCCAAAGATCGAGGATGCTTTTACGTTGAAATGGTTTAAGGAAAAGGACGAGCTTGGATGCATACATTTTACTTATCATATAATAGATCCTAGATCACATAATCCTGTGCATTGAACACGAGTTCCGAACAGAAACAACGACTTATGTAACAAACAGCTTGAATCTTGCATCAAACGAGCTTAAAGCTCTGCTTTTGTTGCATGTTACAAAACAATGACTCGACAAAAACAAATAATGCATTTCAATTCTAGATCAGTAGCATACAGGGGTCCTCATAAAAAGCAGTTGAATTAATCTAAACATGTGCTTTTCTGAATTTATTTTGTGTGGTTTGAAATATTACCTACACGTTTTATTAAGGAAATTAAGAAATATTACCATTCAATACCTGGGGGTACAAGTTATACAATTATAGACTAATGTTGAGGTCAATAAATAGTTTTGCGGACCTGTTAAAGCTGATATTTTGATGTCAATATCACTTTCAATAGGTCCGCAAAACTATATATTGCCCGAATCATTATACTAAATTATTATATCGTATACCTCATAAAAAGTAGTGAAAATCATGCGAAAATATAACAGAAATGACGTTTTGAAATACTTGTAGGTCTACACATCATTTTCCAGGTCTTCACATACTTTTGCGGAACCGGCACGCGAGCGCTATCGGCCAATCAGGATTAAGTATTTATGACAGGTATACGATATTAGCGAATTTATGGTAATTTAAATTTACCTTCATTCAGCTGCTTTATAGATATACGAGTGACATTACAAAGTATCGTTAAGACAATAGGTTAAATAAAATTGCTGCAGGAAACACACAATATAGTGATGCATGGGCCAAGTGACCACCGAAGAATGAAACAGTCTCTTTTATAAAACTAGTATCGTGCATGTATATATAAAGGTGTTGCAGAGATCCATATTTTACGTGTACACCACACCTGTTACAGGAGCTTACAGGCATCTTATGTACGACCCATTCAAAGATTAATTATAGTTTTTTTTTCAGTTTAGTACCTTTCTTTTTATACATGTATGCACTAACACTCATTAAGGTTAATTTCCAATAACACACTGCTTAAAGGATTATTTCGTCTCATTTGTTCCACAACATGTACTGCGGTCATATTTCCTTTAACATTTCTGGGTTAAAAACAGGCGAAACTTAGCATATATGTGTGAATATAGTATAATAAATATTAACAAGAAACATTTTATCAGTAATGTTTTGATTATTTTTTCATGGACAATCGTGGCACTAAGTTAAAATATTTAACACTCTACAACATTTTCAGTAACGTGAAATATATACGTTTGTGGCAGTCTAAGATATTCAATTTATGTAGACAAATTAGCAACGGAATTACAACCGTTTTACTTTCGTAAAGGATACATGATGATGTTATATGGACTTTCCATGCATACACTTACTTATGTTGTGTCCGTTGCAACATTCGTCTCTGGTGGAGGAGCCACGAGTCATAACTGTGGATACCAAGTATGTTTTAGCTAACGGTTTTTGTAGACTTACTGGTGAAACTCGCACTTTTTTTAGATAAAAAGTCTTGAACCCGTGACCTATGGGCTAAGTGACCGAAACATTTATATAAGAATATTGAATTGTCAAAAGTAAAGACTCAATAGTTAAATAGGCGCAGTACTTTTATAAGTAATCTTCGATTCTACCGAAATTAAGTTAAGTTGAGAAGTAAAACATTAAAGGGATTTTCTATTTGTTTCCTAGCTTTTTCACAAGAAAATAAATACGTTACTAACATTGTTTTTAAGAGCATTTGGCATATAAATTATCGTTTAACTATTCAGAGTTGTAATCCCGTGAAGGAGGAGATGTTAAATGTTCATTTAGTACCTCACACACATGATGATGTTGGTTGGGTGAAGACGTACGCAGAATATTACGAACAGGGTATGAAACACTTTGACTGAAATATTTTAGCGCTCTACTTACTTTGAGAATATTACAGGTGCCAGTCAGGTTATTGCAGAGGTAATCAATACCGTAGAGTTTTACAGGCATTGAAAGAAGAAATTCAATTTGAAATGTTTAAGCAATTGTGATTCTACAGCGTTCTCAAAATAAAATGTCTTTATTTTGATTGAAATTCGAAAGTGTCTTAGTCACTTTCTTTTACCTATATGATATGAAAATTAATGGATTTTTTTAGAAAAAAACCCACTTTGTCATGTCATTTGAAGAATTCCTTTTATCATTTTGTCACAGAAATATTCATTTTCAATGAAGATTTCAAGTCATGTTTTCATATGCATTATTTTAGAGACTATTATGCATTATTTTAGATTATTTTAGAGACTGTTATGCATTATTTTAGAGACTGTTATGCATTATTTTAGAGACTGTTAGCTTATTGAACTGTTCAGTTGAGACTATAGTGACTGTGATAGTAACAAAAGTGTATTTAGGAACTGTTTTTATTTTTACTTTGTAGATACTATACGTGCATCATTTGTCTTAAAATACTTTATTCATTTTCTTAAGTCATGAATGCAATATTTTATTAAGTATTATGATGAGTTTTATGAAAAAGAATTAATTTTAGGACTTTGTAATTTATTGGAATTATTTCAGATTGCTTCTTACTTTTTAATGATTAACAGTTTGGCAGTATAATGTACATTTCTTCTATTAATTTGCTTTTACATTTGTTTTATTTATTTGTACAACGCCATTGAACATGTATTTATGTAAAAGTAGGCGTTTTATCAAATTAAAAAGTTTCAAGTTTCATTCAAATGAATCTTTGTTCCTGGTCTAACAATGAAGATTTCAAGTCATTCAAATGAATATTTGCTCCTGGTCTAACAATGAAGATTTCAAGTCATTCAAATGAATCTTTGCTCCTGGTCAAACAATGAAGATTTCAAGTCATTCAAATGAATCTTTGTTCCTGGCTTAACAATACTGACTTATTTAGATAAAAGCCACTGACTTTATTTTTCGGTGCCAATGAATGTACATACGTAATTTCTCTCTGTTATTATATATAGATATATCTTGAAATAACTTCACAGTTTTTTGCTTCTGGAGAAGTCGGAATTTTCTGTAGGTGTCTAGCATTTGTTTGTACGATGTACAATGCAACAAATGACCAGATCATGCATCGGATTAAATTTATTTTTCGTCAAGCGGAGTGTGTAGGGGGATAACTAAACAAAATTATTGAAAAGTCCTTCATGCTATTCTGGAGAGTTACTTTTCTAACTTTCTTTATTTAATTCGTTCGGTATATACCTTGTCGAATGTCATTTTGACAGTTGTGTTTGAGTGAACGTAACGCAGCATTTTCTTGTTTTAATTATAAATAATCTTTTGAAATGTTTGATTTCAAATAATATTTAAACTGGACCAATTTATTAAATACAAATACTACTAGACTTGGGGGGAGTGATGAAATAAGTCATTCTGGTAGTAGCGAGGCGAAAACGAACGTTAAATGTTGTTGTAGATAATGGAATGGTAGTTGTTCAAGCCAGTTGGCATGTGTAACAGCTGTTATTCAAAATAATCCTATTATTCCTATTATTTGTCGGATAAAGAACAGTTTGATCTCTCGGTTAATCTTCTTTCATATTTCATGAGTAGAAGATTAACGCATAAAAAGAACAAAGTAACAGGAAGGCAGTTTATGTTCAGTGATTTCCTGTATTGTTGTGCAGAAACTTAGGGGCAAAGAGGAGGCCTTTTCCATGAACATATGCATAAAATATTCTGATTTCAGTATTTAAAGTCCTCAGAAATGATCTTCACACTTGAGACTGATATGTTTTTTTCTGCAGATTTGGATATCTAAATAAATTGTTTTTCTCTTAAATTTTCTTTCGATGAACAGCCTAAGACTTCAGCATTTCAAGTTTAATGTAGAGAGAAAATTTAAATTTTTATAAAAGGAATAGTCGATTCACAGACACAGCGGTGTCTTTGTTTCAAATTATTCTGATTATATTGCGTTACAAAACAAAATAAATGTTCAGCCAATGTTTTCAGTAGCCTTGCAATTGATTCAGGCTAGGCAAACTGTAACAATCGTAATAATCTAATTTCACATGATGATATTGGGGATATTGGCTGTCTGTGTAAAGAAATAAGTGCCTAGATCTGGTCTAAACTATTTACCCTGTGTATTCAATACATATCTTACAGATGTGAAAAAGATAATATCGTCAGTAGTGGACAATTTGGAGCGAGACCGTTTGAATGGAGGCAACAAACGTTTTATCTATGTAGAGATGGCATTTCTTAAACTTTGGTGGTATGAGCAAAGTAGTACCGTACAGCAAACAGTCAAGGACCTCGTTAACGAAGGCAAGTAAAGTGTAGTTCTCGTTTCATTTTGAACAAAAACTGTCGATCTTGTACACTGTAATGTGTGAAAATACATGTTCAAATCTATTGATATTTCGGTTGGAAACAAGTGGCCAACGTACGTACAAGGAACATCGAAGTTTGAAGCCCATATACCTTTCACCAAATCTATTAAAAGGACAATGAAGAATGGTAGGGAAGTGAGAAGGCAGAAATAAAGGGAACAGGTGTTTCTGCCTTATTATGTAACAGAAATTACTTTTATGCAACTTTAGTATTTAAGCCAGGGTATTTGAAGCCTTTCATTAGATATGATTATCTGGCATAAAATCTGGTATTGACTTTTACAGTAATTTGCAAAATTGAAAAGTAGTTAGGCTAAAACAATCTTTTTCTGGTTGTTTAAGAAAACCGCTATTTGTATCTTATAATTATGTTGAAAAGTGTGTGAAAAGACTGTACCCTTACATGTAACATTGTAGAACATTACAGGAATATAAACATGTGCAATATTACTCAGCGCATTTAAATGTAAAATAGCTATCACCCTGGGGCCTCTTTAAAATAATCTGATAAGAATCTTCTGATTAAAGTTAATTACTCATTAAAAGTGCATAAAATTAGATTACATGAAATGCTAAAGCTCGTTTAAGTTAACTTAATAAAGCAGAGGCCAATCTGCAGCGGTTAGGTAACCCGTTGCAATGAAACCTAAGGCCTGGAATAGTGATTGTTTGCATAATTTAGATTGTCCATCGATAAATGGCGTTTTTGAGGTATTTATGACAATTCCTTTGATTTTTTTATGCATTTTAAATCACATTTTTTAAAGAAAGAAAATAAATGGCATGCAATTGATTACATAAGCGAAATATATTGGTGCTCTTCATTATACGCCATGTCACTATTCCACGGATAGCTCAGCTCATAAGTGGTACATCTGTGGAAATGGTAAAAAAAATAGAAACACTAATGTCTTATACAAATATTCAAATTCTACCGACAACATCAATTAACTGAGGGGCTTTATTAAAAAAAGAAACATTCGTTCTGTTTTTATTTATCATAATATCTCGGAAATCTTACTTTTGATTTAAAAGTAAACGTTCACATTTATACTGGAGTGTTCAATTTTCACCAATTTCATTTCTGTCATTTTCATCTTCCTACAGTAATGAACTTCGCAAAGTCCAAGTGTATAGTTATTCATACATATTGACAGGGTAAAATAACAATAGAGGCAGCAACTCTGTTGGATCCTATAATCGGTCAGGCGGTGATGGTTTGTTCAAGCCATTTTCAGATGCTATTACGTGTCCTGTCGGTACTTCTCGAAGGCATTGAATGTTTTGACATCAGGACATTAACTTGGTAGTTTATGTCCTAATAAAACCGAAATTGTGATATTGATCACCTTCATATGATTAAAAGGAGGCTTTTAAACAGTATTAATAGATAAATAAGGGTAAGCTTTTACTGATTCAGGCGACTTTGGGCATTAAATATTAAGCACGTACAGTGTATATTTCTAACAATATATCAGTATATATGTGTCAGTGCCTATTTACATCAGTAGACAGTTAAAATAATTAATGGCCATAACTCAGTTAATCTGAATCAAGACCATAAAACTGCAATATTACATGATGATTGCTACAACAATTGAATCACCTGATGCAAAGACTGTCAAAAACTGCTACAGCTATATCTATGAAATCACCAGAAAAAACCAGGAAAACTAATTTTAACCTCGATCAGTTCACTAGAAATTACGGATATATTATGGAAGAATTTAAATTTTCCTTTGCAGTTATACTTATTGATCTGAGAATATCGCAGAAATTAATTGCTTATTAAGATAATAATAGCCGTTTATCGATGAAAAGAAAAGTTCATATGTTCAAGAATGCTCTGGGCAGCATTTTGTGGTTAACTCAAACTAAAAAAAATGCAATGCGTAATCATTCCGACAGTCGTTTAAACAATTAAAGGTATTATCTATAAGAGAATATCTTGGTTTCATTTAGCTACGTTTACAGTAGAATCATGTGCCATGTTGTGATGATCTTACGATAGCGTGTAAAATAACAAAGAAGTCTTAAACGTAAATTAACAAGGGCATATGTTTGTGGCTAGTTTAAAATAAGATCAACTACAAATGAAGTTTAGTCTGGAGCAATACTTTTCACTTATTCACTTCAACGTACATAATTGTAGCGGCACATTTGGCTTCTTAATAATAATAATAATAATAATAATAATTCTTTATTTTGAGAAGGTAACATATTATGACATTTATACAGACATTCCATATTGCATCATAATTTCAATATGGCCTTCTTGTAATAAGAAAAAATCAAAAAAAAAATCCAAAAAAAAATCACAGTTTTTCGACAAACACTCAAAAATAATTTCTTACACACGTAACGCATAACAGTAAGTATGCTAATTGAATTCAAAATCTAATAATATTGTATTACTGGTAGTTCTGATTTCAGTAGATTTTTTTTTGTAATGAATTTTAAAAGATGGAAGACTTGGAAGATTTCTGATCTGTGAAGGAATATTATTCCAAACATTTTTATTACTATAACTAAAACTTTTTTAAGTAGTTTGTTCGACATATCTTCGTTTGAAGATGATTTTCAGAGGCTAAACGTAAGCTATAAATATGACTATTAGAAAATTTCAAAAGATCAGATATATACCTTGGAGCTAAATTGTTTTGAGATTTATACACAAGTAAAGCAGTATGATAGTTACATCTCTGTGGAAGAAAAAGCCACTGTAGTTCTTGGAACATCTGAACAGGCCTAGTTTTTAATTGTCTGTTTAAAATAATTCTTGCTGCTCTTTTCTGGCTCTTAATTATCTGTTTTGTGCATGTTTGCCATGTCCCCATACCGTACAGCAGTAATCAAATGTAGGTAGTATATAAGAATTATAGAACATACGTTTCATATCGTGCGACAAGTAATATGCTATGGTTAACCTATATTTACAACCACTGTGCATGCAAAATCCAGCACGTCAGTTGAACTCTGATTATACTGCACTGATTTACTCATCTAGAAGAAAATGATCTGGTTTATTCTTTCCTCTCCAGGTCGATTGGAGATTGTGCTGGGTGGGTGGTGTATGAATGATGAAGCCACGCCCTACTACCTTGATATCATTGATCAACATACCCTCGGTTTTCAGTTCATCAGAGAAAACTTTGGGGATTGTGGACGACCTAAAGTTGGTTGGCAGATAGATCCATTTGGTCATTCCAGAGAGGTCGCATCACTATTTGCACAGGTAGTCATTGCAATTAATCACGCTTACTTGAATGCCGGTTGTTTTTAAACACCTTTAAATAATCACTTTACACAAATCTTACATAAATATCCCAGCTCATGTAGATATTCATGCAATACGTGATGGGTGCCGCAGATAAACTACTAAGATCGAAATTGAATGTTCAGAATGGTAACGTAATTTTGGATTTTTATCAAGCGTAAAAATGCAGTCCTGTGTAGCTGTCCTTACAATTGTATTTTAGTTCGGATTTGACGGTATGTTCGTCGGTCGGATAGACTACCTGGACAAGCGTGAAAGAGAACGAACAAAAACAATGGAAATGGTGTGGAAAACCAGCGATTCATTAAGTAAATGTCATTACCTCATATGTCACAAAATCTTATTTCAAATCAATTAATGTTTCGATAAGAAAACAGTCTATTTCTTTATATTTTGATATTCGTTTTTCGTTAGACTGGACCAAAAGACATATAATTGGACATAACACTTGCTAAATCAATCGCTTTTTTTAAAATAATAACAAAGCACAGGACAGTAGCAGATACAAAACGACCGACTGAATTTCAAAATCATTGAGACAAACTTATAATGAAGTGTAAATAGTGAGTGCCGAATGTTACTACATTATGAAGACAAGTTTCGTCCCATTTGTTCATATTGAATGGAAGTTAGACGCTAAACAGTAACATGTATAATAAGGGAAACATAGAAATAATCCAAGGTTGATATGTTTTCTTTAAACAAACACCCCGCCCTTGGCATATTATGTCAGCTCTTGACTGTTGTACTGTATACATTTTTCTTTGTGGTCAGGTATGTCAGGATAATAAGGATGCTCAAGAGAAGTAACAATGTACAAATTAACAAACGTGAAATCACTAAAGACATTCCATATAATGTTGCCTTTAACTACTTATTTCAATTCACTTCACTCATTCGGTCTACAGGTGCCACTACTTCTAATATGTTTGTTGGGGTGTTAGACAATGTGTATTGGCCACCGAAAGGTTTCTGCTGGGACTATTGGTGCTCGGACCCTGAACTTGTTAACAGGTAACGGTATGAATTAAGCTCTGCATTGTTGTTCGGTATAAGTAACAACAATACAGTTCATGAGTGGAATAAGTTTTGGCAGTTATGGCGTTTAAAAAAGATTTTGTTTGTTGTAAAAAAAGACTAAACAAATTGCTACATAGCTATCTTTGCACAACTTACTAAATGAAATGCACTAAAAATTAAAATTAGTAGCACTATAATATACATACTGAAACAAAATAGCACAAAGAGAAAGCGGTATCACACATTATGTATTTTTTCAACATAGTTACCACTTAAAATGAAATATAAGTGCATTTATTAAGATACCCAATAGATTATACAACAACGAAATATATAGATCTACCGCGTAAAGGCCAAAGAAAAACATAAGAAAACAAAAAAATCACGTTAAATATGATGCAAGAAAAATGATTGCGTAGGCAAAATTTGTAACAAGCGAGGTGTTAAATTCACATAATCTGAACTTTAAACAGCATCTTTTTATTCCAACTGGAGTTTGCACATTATTCAAATGAGTTGTATACACTGCGATGTTGTACTGCGATTGGAGTATATATATATATATCATTTTCTTGTTCACAGGTCATATGATATGAAGAGAGCAATGGTCGACGAGTTCATAAGGATTATAAATGACGAGGTAAAATGAAAAGTTCGTGTTCTTTCTTTGTTGTTGCCCGTTGATTAATTATTGCGATTTGTAAAGACCAAAATTCAATACAAGCAAGTGTATTAGCGTTCAGTAAATAGAAAACCTCGCTACAAGCTATATATCTATTTAAGCCAATAAAGTTAAAGATATGTGTATTTGTAGGCGAATCACTACGCTACAAATCACGTGATGGTAGAGATGGGGAGTGACTTCCAGTACAGATATGCGGACAAATGGTACGAAAACTTGGATGAACTCATCAAGCTGATCAATGAAAGGGTAAGTATTGATGGACAGTCCTTGTCGTTTCCTCTAAAATAATATGATTTCGCTAATACAAGACTTTGCAAAGTCTCTCGTGCGGGAAACATATCTCCAAACGCATGGACCTTTTAAAAACAACGTTTCTTTCCATTAAAACTAGAACTGTCACAAGAGTGACGAATTATACCCCCACAATACAGCTTTGTCACAGAAGTGTGGCAACCATAGAAAGGAATGGCCACAAGGACATACATTTCAGTTATTATACAATAAGGTGTAAAGTATGTTTTAATAGTACACAAAATATGCAAGGTTGGAAAGTGTGGATTATTATTAAATTTAATAGGTTTATTTCAAACATGTTAAATCACAACCTCCCTACAAATTCATGATCCTGCCCCAAGTGTTTTAAGTTATCATCCGGAAACCGTTTAACTGTTCCAAGTCATGTGACCTTGACCTACAGACCTCAAAGTCAAACCTGACCAGTATTTTATAGTACACCTTGACCAAAATTATTTAAATAAGTCAAGCCTTTCAGAGTTATCATCCGGAAACAGTTTTACGTTCAGGGTCACTGTGACCTTGACCTTGGCCTACGACCCCAAAGTCGAACTTGACCTGTATTTTCTGATGAGCACCGTGTCCCAAAAATATTTAAATCGGTCAAGTCGTTCATGAGTTACCATCCGGAAACCGTTTACGTTCAAGGTCACGTGACCTTGACCTTGGCTTACTGACCCCAAAGTCAAACTTGACCTGTATTTCATGATGTTACAGGTGTACCAAAATATTTAAATTGGTCCAGTCGTTCATGAGCTATCACCGGAAACGTTTTACTTTCAGGGTCACTGTGACCTTGACCTTGACCTACTGACCCCAAAGTCGAACTGACCTGCTGTTTTTTATGTTGCACCTGTGTACCAAATATTATTTAAATCGGTCAAGTCGTTCATGAGTTATCATCCGGAAACCATAAAACCAACAGACGGACCGACCGACGGACCGACCAACCGACAAGCTCACTCCTATATACCCCCCTCCAAACTCGTTGTGGGGGTATAAAAAATTGTTTACTAGTATATTATATCTGACAAGTGTTAGAATGCAGGCATTTCTTGTCAGTAGTTGTTTAATTCCAACCTTTATCAAGTTTATGTCTTATTAATCTCAAAAAGATATGAAAGTAAACGGTCTTACTTTAAAGCACGATAAATGTGTTTGGAAAAGAACGGCTAACGTGCTGGTAACAATTCTCACAAGAAAGTAAATGAAATAAAATGTGAATGTACATCTTCTGTATAAAAGATTAAATTTTAACAAGAAACTATGCTAATGGAATTTATGCTTATCTTAGCGCGGTTCAGTTGTATTCCTTGATAGTCTGCTGCATCCTAAGAGAACAAGTGTTAATGCCAGTACAACAATTACATATTTACTGAGCCATAGTCTGCTTTAAATCGACGCCGGCGTTGTAATTACGGGTTACAATAAACATGTTTCCGATGTTACTAGCAACTATGGCAAATAAACTGTAAAGTTTTGTTATTTTTCAGCAATTGGAAGATCAGCGATTTAAGATAAATGCATTGTACTCTACACCATCCTGCTATCTAAACCAACTACACAACACAAACAAAACATGGGACGTAAAGAAGGATGACTTCTTTCCATATGCTCATAGGGAACATTCATTTTGGACTGGTTACTTTACAAGTCGGCCTAATTTCAAACGACTAGTAAGAACAGCTGGTGCTATATTACAAGTACGTATGTTTGCGAAAGAATTGCTTGTTGTTGCGGTGGTAAGGGGAAGGGGTTTGTAGTCTTTTTTTGTTGTTATTGTCTTTATTCCAATTTTGATATCTTGATGTTTTAGTTAAACTAGAATTGGTTAAAGTGCGGGGTCGAGATGCAATTTAATACAGTGAAAACAAACTTGTTAAAACCGCTTACCAGGAATCAGTAGGATTTGTTAAAATGCTTAAGAATTCTTTTTATGTCCCTATAAGGTGGACATATTGTAATCGAATCGTCCGTCTGTCAAGCCTTCCATTTGTTGGTGTCTGTGCTGTAACTTAGTAATACATAAAGGGATTTTCATATTACATGGCGCAAATGTTAAGCACATAAATACGACGTGTCGCGTGTAAGACCCACGTGCCTACCCCAAAGGCCAAGGTAACACGTAGGATGTAAAGGAAATGGAAACCTGTATGTATGCACACATTCGTGGCCAGACTGTAACTCGGTCATGCATTTAGGATTTTAAAATAACTTTGCACAAATGTTTTACACATCAAGACGATGTGTCGCGTATAAGACTCACGTCCCTACCTCAAAGGCCACACTTGGAGCTTAAAAAGCATTTAAAGTCAAGGTCATAGACTGTGTGACACCGATTTTAGGGCATTCTCACTTATGTTTCAAAAATAAATAAGCCATGTTTACATCCAATGACGTAGAAGTATCTACTTTATTATTAATAGTATAGTTTACTTAAAATACAAATAATAATGACAAGAAAAGTGCTTTTTCATTTTCAGACATGTAAACAACTGAACGCAATGGCGAATTTAGAAAATACAGACGGCGACATCAACCTTTTAAGTACGTACTTCAGGTGTACATTTGGTAAACCATTGTTGAATTACCTCAACTGATTGCCCATCTAGCCTCCATTTCAAAAAATTAAGAATGATTATCTTGAGTTCATTTACATAGAAACATTTTACCACACAAATGTTTGAAAGTATATGAACTAGCAATATTTGTATTCCAGAAGAGGCTATGGCTGTAGTGCAACACCATGATGGCGTGTCGTAAGTAAGATACTTATTTCGAACTATGTGGTGCTTTTTCAGGGAAAAAAACACTAGATGCTTCTCTTTCCATATCTTCTCATTTCTCCAAATGTCTGTAGAAATACTATACACTTAATTGTACAAGCTCCAAAATAATGAATTAACATACTAGTATAAATGCTTTCCCTCAAATAATTCAAGATATCAGCCAAATGCCATAACTCCGTTAATCAGTCATGAGCTAGAGCATAAATGAGACATGTTTAAGAAGACTACATGCAAAGGTATCGAAACACATATCAGAAATATCTAAACGTTGGTAACAGAAAAAAATGCCATGAAGTTGTGTGGGAGGGTTTGTTTAAAAAAATATATATAACTAAATTCAGTATATCAAAGTACATATTCGCACAAATTGTGCAATAATATGTACTTTTATATGTATCAGTCTTCATACAAATCTACAGAATAAGGGTAGACAAAATGCACCTAAAAGAAGTCACTGAGGCTAAGTCAGTCTTTGAGGATGTCATTGCATATTGTAAACTTAAGGAAATACTGACAACCAAGGTCAGAAGCAAAGATAAGACAGTATTTATATCATTAAAACATAGATTAAACAACACTACATAAGAAATATACACACACCTCCTTAAAATGGTATGATACCGTAGCAGATACAGGAAAAGGATCAGGAATGTTAAAAAGATATGAGACTATCCCCACTCACCCCTTACATGTATAAAAAGAATGCTTTCACTGTTCTATTGATTCGAGGATAGCTTTTGTACCTTAGTTTCGCAGCCATTAGAATAAAGGTCAGATGTAACATTTGTGTTTCAGAGGAACTGAGAAACAATATGTGGCAGAGGATTACACGAGACTTCTTCAAAACGGTATTCATTACTGCAAGGCACGTTCTCTTCTATATTTTATTGTTAAAAACTGCCAATTTTAACGTAAAGACATCTTTTAATTTTGGTAATAGAATTACTGCGAGTACTTGTAACATAGGACTTAATTAGACTTGCGATAAACCATACCTTGGCACTGAGTTCAAGGCTCTCAACATACCGACTGACCATCGAATACTCGTCATTTTCTACTAATGTCCAATTTGATCCAAATGTTCTTGTGTGATACATACATGCTTCATGGGGTATTTCAGTTCTATCTTTTGCTTTGCATACGAATGCAGAAACAAGAGAAACAAAATCAAAATCTTGCTTCAAAAAATGCCATGGCAAACATTTTATTATATCTGCGTATAGGATATTTTTATACAGACAAAATTTAGTACACTCATGTCTAGAGGTTTGAACTTTCAACAGCTTATATTGACTGACAATCATTTATCAAGAAAAATATCACAGTTAACGTTTAGACAAATGAAGAATGTTAAGCAAACATTTGGCTTGAAATAAAGTGATTGTACTTCGTCTTAAATACTTACAGTATATCATTTAAGGTGCATAATTTTTAATTTCGTCATCAAATAATGTATTAAGGGGGCTCACTGGTGAGGTTTTGGATTTTTGCACTTCCGGAAATTTACATTTCCCACACGCCCCTGAAATTTAAAGGTCTATAACTTATTTGATCACAAAAATTGATGTTTCTGTATAGAACGTCCAAACTGAGAAAGTAAAATAACAACATGTGACTGATACACACGCAGAAAAATGTAAATTTCCACTCCACGCTGAGAACAAGTGGTATTGATGTCCCCTAGAGGCCATTCAAGCTTTGACGTAACTGTTTCAAACGTATTGCATTCTTTTTCATAGATTCGCGATTGAGGTAGCTTATCAAATTTTTGCGTGCGACTGGCCAGAAAAGGGGCGCGTCGACCGCAGCCAAGGGACCCTAGGTGCACGTGACGCTTGTGTGACATGCTTCTTCTTGTACAAGAAACGTGTTCTGATAATAAAACTTACCGTAATCGACCGAGATATAACCTTTGACAAATCTTCTATTACGTGTTAATGTAAGTAGTCATGAACGACCGTCATCTTGCATCATAACGAGATCTGCAGTTGCCAGTTTAGCTAGAATTATTTTCTGATTTCCAATTAAACGAGATAAACAAATTGGTCTGATTTTTAGCCCAGGCTCTCAAAAGATGGGAACATATACTGTATCGCGGTATAGAGAAACTTGAATTGTGTCTACGGTCCAAATAGTGGTATTTCAAATGATTGGCATTTCTAATGTTCATATGACTATTTAATACATGTCGATGCTGTTGTTTCGAGTCTGATGTTAAAAATTACACCTCACTACAAATTGTTAACATTGCGTTTTCACGTGATCTGTTTTAGGTGTTTTATTCCGGTAAGGTTAAGCAATGTCTAGGGTATTTTGATAAGAAAAAGGATATTATTGAATGCAGTATCATTTTATGAATATGTTCACTAGTAACATATAGTTTGCATTATACAGGATATTATTATCTTACGTAGGAAGTGATATTTACTGCTATAAGAAAGCTACTGACAGCAGATTCTACAGAGATAGCTTTACCTGAACTACAACATTGTGACAATCTACATCTTCAGGCATGCAAAACCACCGAGTCAATGGACAAGGTATTTTAATCAACATGCGACATAACAACTATCTGCTGCACTTGTCTCCCTTCATCAAGTTTCTCCTATTGCACATGAATAATGAAGTCATAATTTTAAACTTTCTGGTGTATAAAAATGCACACTGGACATTAAACTGGAATAATTCGAGATGTTTAACAGCATCGTCTGTGTTTCTATGGAAATCACATCGGAAAAAATGAGGGACACTATGTCTATGGACTATAAAATATTCACTAAATTGTGAATGGTTAATACATGTTCCTTCTTTATCTAATTATTTCACATTCATTGTCTCCAAGGAGTAAGCAGGAACCGAGCATAGTTTATCTTTTGAACAAATGTAATGCATCTCCGGGGAAAAGTAAATTGCGCACATCATTCATTAGTCAAACAAATAATACAAATAATCAGCATGCCATGTGGTGTCTGTTTCTTCTTTCTTCATTTTTTACATTTATTCATTTCAGAAACACAATTTCCTATAACAATATCTTTATATATAGAACTAACATATCTTACACCATTGGAATTATAGAAAACATATATTACATGTATATTTATTCACAGAAAGAAGAACGAAATTTCTGCTTTACCACATGACAAAGTTTTAGTTTTCAGTGGTAATTTACAACCCTCTGGCGAGAAGAAATGCTCATTTCGTTCGTTTACCTGTCCGTGATGGTGAATATGAAGTGACCAGTAGTAGTAGTAGGGAGATCAATCACCAGGTAAGCATGAGCTGTTTAAAATATATCAGATGCTAGAAAGTTTGGAATAAGAATGATAAGATCTCCAGTTTCAGTAGTGTTCACATTTTTAAAGTTTAAATACAATGTAATTGTTTCTCAGATACTTGAAATAGTGTGCCCATAATTTTTAATGTAGATCACTCAAACATTCTACCATTTTACTCTTTATATCAGAAAAAAATCAATCAAATTACAAAAAAAAAAAACAATAAAGTATAGTAATGGATGTTTTATAAATGAAATAGTCTAATTTATAAAAGTGACCAAGTAGTAAGTTTTGACCCCTTCATAGAAAAATATTTACATTTCTCATTTCTTTCCTAAGTAGTTGCTGCCAGTTTCCATGGAAACAAAAGTTATACCAAAACGACCGAAGTCAATAGCAGAAAAAGATTTGGTGTTCAGGGCGGACTTACCAGCACTTGGAATAGCAACATTTTTCATTGAAATGAAGAGGAAAGAAGCTACAAATATTGATGGTATGAGCAATAAAATATATCTAAATTTGTTGTGAAGTCGTAAGGAAATGTTAAATAATAATAACATTTTCATCAACAAAATAAAAAGTTTAAGTAGAGTAAATACATAGTATATTTATCAAAACGTTTTGCTGTTAATTTATCACTAAATAAACAACAAGAAGTAATAATGATTTGTAAAACCTTTGCGCTTCATTTCTGTTATAAAATCGTTTGTAACAAACAAATGACATGTATGCGTAGATGACGACTGGCTAGAAGAAAAATTGATAGAATTGGCAGAGGAAGAGCTTGATCCAGAACCTTATGAAGCTGCCGTTGAACTCATTGAAAATCAGGTTTGCCTTTCTCACGCGGCACTTTAACCATTCATTGCTAATTTTCTAAAATGGGCCTTTTTCATTTTTGACAGTACCATTTATTCAGTAAAAAGGGACACGCAGTCAAAATTATAGCAAACGGGGAAGCTCTTAATCAGTCTACATTGATGTGCAGATTGATCTTGATTCGCAATTGTCGCAAATACAGAATAAATTGTAGGGTAACAGATAATTATTACATTTTAGCCATACTCATGTTAAAGGGACATACGCTATAACTGATGTCAAACTAAATAACCCCAAAACATAAATACTAAAATCTGTGGAAGTATTATAACTTAGCCTTAAAGTTTCAGCTACGCATTCCAGTCATTAACGATAAAATCAGCGGTTCAGAATATGATGCAGTACCGTAAACCATTCAATAATCTATGTAGAGTTGTTGTTGTACAATTAATGGGTGGATGCGATTTATCATAGAAGGCCTCTACATTTATTAATTGTGGTAAACTTAGGCATTTTTCGTCATAGGTTCTTCTTTGAAATGTATTTATTTATTTTACGTTCATTGAACACATAATCTTTGTTTGGAGAATATAATCTGCTAGATATAGGGAGTGCCCCTTTAAATTGAAAAAGCAAAAAAAGTTGGGATTTGTCTGAAACTGTGAGTCGAACATACTTTACTAGATAGACGTAGCACTCTCAGTTAACAAGTCGTATACCTGATCAGTCAACATATTTTCTCACCTTTTTACAGCTAGAAATACTGAAATTTCTCTGTATCTTGCACTCGAAGTGTGTTCTTATCTTTTCTTCTTTATGTCTCTACTTTTGTCTTTTCATCCCTTTTATATTCTTCTAATTCCTATCTTCTTTTTTTCCATTTTTTGCGTTTCTTTGTATTTTCTGTTTAACTCTTTTGGATGAATTAAGATTACATGTCTTTATCGACGATATAATACGATTACAGTCACATGTTGTTCTTTCAGTATTATACCGTTACCATAGATAGAAAAACGGGACTGATATCTCGTCTCTGGAATAAACAAGAAGACGTTGCAATATCGCTGAAACAGAGCTTCTTCTTCTATATCTCACATTCGGGATACAACTCCAATGGTAACGACCAGGCTTCCGGAGCATATATCTTTAGACCGACATCAAACATGCCAACTAAAATTAACAAAGAGCACTCCGTTGATATTATTTCATACAAGGTAAAACTACATTAAAACAGTAAACACGTATTTTGTTTCTAAGAAGTACTTTATATTCTGTATTTAACAACAACAATCAGTTTTAGATGTAAGCACTGTATATCGCTGTTTAATACTTTTATATTTAAAGAGATATAACATCTGGGTCATTTCCATTTAAACGAACAGCAAAAATATTGAATACTTAAAATGGATGGTATAAAGTTTTTATCAGACATAGTCGCGTGTGTTAAACGTGCATACCCTGTTGATGTATGCACGTGAGTCGAGTGCACGTGGAGGGTTAATCAGAAAGTTAAAAGTAATCGTGTAATTTTTTCAGTGGTAATATTACCCGATAATAAAATATGAAAGCTGTAGTTCTGCAAATAATGTTAGAGCTACTTGTATTGTGACCGGATGTATAAGAAAGCTAATGCAAATGAATATGACCATAGATGCCCTTTTCACCGAGGCTGAATTTTCGTTCATGAAATACTCGGTCAAAATGTATTTCCAATTATCATGTACATTAAAATAAACTCCCAGTTACAGAGTCGATATTCTAGTGGCTCGTTACGTTTGTTGTGTTAATATCCATTTTTTGTTTATAATATTAGACTATTTGTTGTCGCATTTAATGAACTTGACTACTATAATCATTAACCATTGTTTTCCAGGGTGGGCTTGTTCAAGAAATTCGTCAAACATTTTGTTCCTGGATATCGCAGGTAGTTCGCCTCTATGATAATCAGAGTCACGTAGAGCTTGAATGGACCGTTGGACCATTACCTTCAAGGTGTGATATCGTTTCTATGCTTAGCTATATTTTTTCGTTGTTAAAGAGTAATTTGTAACGGTTGTTTAATTATCATTTGGAAGGCTTATAGTAATAGTTGTAGCTTCCACCCGATTTTGCAGGGTAAAGTGTACATGCAATTGATAAATTGCTATATGATATTAGGCATCCCTTAGCCAATCATGCTTCGTCTTGAGATATCTTTAAAACGAACATGTCTGACCAAGGCGAACGCTTCTGGTGCCACATTTCTGCTGCGTAATTGACACAAAATGGATTCAGCTCATTATGCTCTGTGATCACTTCTTTTTCGCCAATTGATATCTTCCCTGAGTCGATACAACTTAACATAATATTCGTTTTATTCATACCTACCATGCTCGTTGTGCACTTCGCGTTTTCTGCTTGTTTATTTAGTCAAAGAGGTCGTGTGATATTACTTGTAACTGGTCTGCTTACAAAATGGATTTTTATTAGTTTCTGTATCTCTAATTTCATTTGTATCTACTAAGTTCACATTGGCAGCTGCTCACTATCTACACTGACTTATGTACATACGCCTTTAACTATTAAGTAATTTGTTTTTGTTTAGTATATTTTTGTATGATTGGCACTTTCTCTGGGTAAGCAGCGTACCAGCCATGATTATCTCTTTATCTGATTCATCTAGTTTAAACATCCACCGGTTTCGATCTTAATATTTCACACTGGTTTGTGAAGATAAATTTTATCTGGGTTGCACCTCCCATTCAAAAGTCCTGCATGCACAGATGAATAGCTAATTTGATTACATTAAAATTAGTCACAATCGTCATCGTTTCACACTTTAACCAGTGCAAATACCATCAGAACGAAATCGTATTGAAAAGATTTTGCGTCTCTTTAACAAATAATGGCATCAAATAGTCTGCATATTTGTTAGAAATTAATCTTAGTATAGTTTTTCTCATCCCTTCTGTTTTGTTGTTGTTCCTCTTTCTTGTTGTTGTTTTATCTGGGTGACACAAACTTTATAAAAAATACTTGTCTATCGAAGGGATTAACACTAAGTCATACTGTTAATATGGTATACAGCTTCTGTTTTAAATTTTCTATCATATCTTGCTGCTTTGCAGATATGATCAATTTAACTTTAAATATGTTGTACTGTTATTTAGCTAGTCAAAGGGTCGATTGTTTGTCTTGTTTCGTCCGCTATATTTTGCTTTCAGTTTAAAAAAAAAATATTTAGTACTATACGAATCTTTGAATCATCATAGCCTCAATTATGTTCGTTCATTCAATTAAAAGATTCCATAAGTTACCATAAACTATGTGTTGACTCCAGCCCCGAGTCAAAATAAACCAGAAGGAAGTTAATTGAAGTCATGAAAAAAGTGATCGAATATTCTATGATTACAGTTCTTATCAGTTTATGAAAATGTACACGAATCAGCTTAGACAATGTACTATACTTGCACATATCGTAATTTGAACAGCGACGGGAATGAAGGAAGAGAGGTAATCAGCAAGTATATGACGGACCTGGAGACGGAGGGCACGCTGTACACAGATTTAAACGGCAGAGAAACATTGAAGAGAAGGTATACCAGTTCCTTTAAAGACGAAACTATTAATTTACTTTTTCAAGTCCAGTCCATAAAAGAAATCAAGTTGACGAAAAATATGGAATGAATATAATATAGTACCCTTTGTATGAGACCAATTGCTTTGAAGGTTAATGATATGTGTTCCAATGCTCGTCGACCATTGCTTGCTGCAGATGAATTGGAGTTTGCTGAGTAGGTATGAGTTCTTCCCTTTATGCATGGCGTAACATTTCCTTTTATTTCATGCTAACTAATGAAATACGGTGTTATATCAGTGAAATAAAGAGTGATGATATAGATATTGTTGGTGTTATAGGTCTATCGGAACTTAATAGTTAGCATAAAATTAAAAGAAAATTTGTTTGTTTTGGGTGGGTATGGAATATCTTAACTCAAATTAATACAATTTTCACCTATCCTTCAAATGTCTCAACTCAAGGTAATATGAAATATATCTCAACTCAAAGGGATACAATTTTTGCATTTTAACTCAATTTCGCACTCGTGAAAATATTACAGTTGTATCAATATCGACTAACAATATCAAAACAAACAAATGTCCTCTATATATAATTGTATATAGCCATGTCATAACTATGCATATGTGTTTATTTTGTCATTGACCTTTTCAGGCGGGATGAGAGAGATACTTGGCAATTTGACCAAAGTGAGCCCGTGTCTGGAAACTACTATCCAGTAACCTCCCGTGTTGCTATCAAGGTGACATGATTTTTGTTATTTTAGAAGGTTAATCTGAAGTATATTAAACTTAAAATGTATAAAAACGTTTCTTCTTGTAACTGGTTATTCAATGAGACAAACAAGGGCGTATAAAGAAAACAACTACGTGAGATACAATTATGAAAAGAATATACTAGAAAATACTGTTCAGAATCCTTTTCAAAATTAGAGGGGCAAATTAAGATACAAAATTATTTTTTATTTTGTATTTCTACACTACTTTCTTGTTCTTGTTAGGATGAAAGACGGGACGTTCAGCTAACTGTTCTTGTGGATCGATCAGAAGGAGCTGCAAGCATACAAGACGGAAACATAGAAGTTATGGTACTCATAACTTTGAAGATATTTTTTTAACAAAGTGTAATATGGTATAATTATCATACAATTAGTCAGATGGTGAGACAATATTCATTTTCTCTTTATAATATGTCTAGAAATGAGGTATATTTAATTCTAATGCCATAAAACCATTTCCAGTATTCACGGTGATACACTGGTAAAGTTTTGTTTTAACTTTGTTTAGATTTAAAAGGGTCAGATTGCACAAATCGAGATTGGGAAATATACTATAATCACCTGGTCGAAAGTCTCGTTTCCTTTATTTTATTATAGCATATATTCATTTTTACAGCATTATATAAATGGAAAGTGGCATGCAAGTTCATTTTCATTGAAAATGATCTCAGCGTCTCTGTACAAAAATCAGAACTTATTCCCTTATATCATTCTATAGTTATTTCTAGAAAAAGAAAGCGTTTTCAAGTGTTTTAAATATCGAGTACATGTTCTTATTTAAATTGAACGTTGAATTAACAATATTTTGGCCTTGATTTCAACTGTCAGTGTAGTTACTGGGCATGTACTGGAATGATTTATAGTTGTTTCATAAATCTCCATACTGAAAGTGTAATACCCAATAGCCGTCTACTTTATTCAAAGTTTGGTTGCGTTTTTGATGCCAGTGCTGTTTTCCGAAAGTTTCCTAAAATGAAGGCAAACTTTAAAACGAAGCTCCAACATTGTACATCAATAAAACAGTATATTTGACAATTATTTGATAGAGGGTCTTGACATTGTGTGAAAATGTTGAAAGTTAGTGTATACGAACATGATCAGCATGACAATGGCTACACCAATGGCACCGACCAAAATATTCACTATATTATATATCACTGGTAGTACAATAAATCTTAATAGTTCACTCTAAGTAACAGGTCTGCGACTTTGTATAGCTGATCTTTGACGACGAATTTCGAATCTATTGTAGCGTAACATTTAATGTACATTAATGGGCCATTAATCCTTAACGGACACTTAATCCAGGCATTAAATTTGCGGCAAAAACCTTCAATGGATATGACAAGCTAACACATTATAACGATCGATAAAAGATTATGCAAACGAAACGGAAAATCGGGGGACTCAACCTTGGTTCTTCTTTTCTTAACCAGGATCAAGCGCCCAACCTATTTTGGCTTATCGACAGCCGTTGTATGCTTAGCAAATGATATATTTAACAGAAACATCAGTTGGTTGTTGATTGATGTCCATGTCGTAGGGTATTCATAGATATGTGTGCGGAACACAACTTATATATAAACAGCCATGTTAGTGATATGTCTTTGACCTCGTTTATGGATTTACTTAGAAATCAAAATGGTGGACAACCTCATAACTATGCTTTCAAGGCTACATGAAATAGTAACTTTTCACCATTTCCTTTCAGACATATAATGGTCTTGAATAGCATGTTTCACCACAAGATAAGACTCACTTTTTAACATAGTTCACCATGAAACGTTTTTATTGAATACTAGGTTAATATGTGTTGTTCGTTTGTAAAAGGCACGATTTTTGAACTATTCTTGTTTAGTTTCTAATTACTTTACTGCTATTCAAAACGGGTTTTAACCTGGTAGCTTGCTACTTTAAATTTTGTGTTTGTGATTGTAGTGTATGATACTGAAGACAGTATTCATGACCGAACTCTGTCTAGTCATCCTGTATTTCTTTGCGCAGTCTTGATCGCCTCTATTGTCTTTAGTTCAGTCTTGACCGCCTCCATGGTCTTGCGTACAGTCTTGAGTACAGTCTCGACATGGAATTTTATGCAATTAGACAGCCTCTATGATTTTTATAAAAATATTGACCACCTCCATAACCTACAGTACAGTCTCGACTGCCTCCATTGCAGTCTTTGGCCCCTCCATGACCTTCATATCAGCGAAGATGTCATTAGCTCATGGGCTCATAGGAAGCTGATAAAAATGTTAAACTATCATTAGAAGTACTTTAAGCTATCCCAACAATTTTAATATGTTGCACGTTGGTTAGAACTTAAAAAATCGTATCAAATTATTGTTTTTTTCGAATGTAGGGAATGTGTTAATTGATTTTGTCGTGATTTAGTGCGCGTTATCAATGAAATTTTAATTAAAAGCTATTAATATCCGATCGAATATTGATTGCATACAATTTTCTCAGGTATGACATCAAGTTGATCAGACAAATGTTCATCTGAGCCGCATTATTGTACTTCAGTTTTTGCCTCTAAATGGCACCACAATTAATTCACTCCAACTGTATCTAATTTGTAACTTCCGGGAAAAATTAGTTGATGAAAGGTCGATTGTTGTAACACTGTCAATCAAAGTAAAAAATACATCCGACTTAATGAAATGCAGGAAAAAATGTTTCAAAGTACATTCCAAATGTGTTAGCAAGATTTCGGTTCCACATATTGCTAATTGCCAGATATCGATTAGTAATCTACACTTAAATCCGATTAAAAACTCTTTCTGGTATTAATTCTGTATGAAATTATATTAATCCTATTAAATCATTTCTTTGTAACTTCATTATATATTTGTCTTGCAGGTGGTGTTTTTTTTATTTAAATAGATAATACTGACACTTGGCTGCTGGGAAATATCATTGTTCAATAATTGGCTACAATAAATTGCACATGTGTATTTAAGCTAATTGTACATTATACTGGGTATTATCTTGTCTTTGATTTCAAGTTCATTTGGTTATGAGCACCTGATGAAAGCTAGAACAGTAAGCTTGATTGTATTAACATGATATTTTAATGAAAAAATATGTAGATTGTAATGTACCGTGTACAATTTACAAAATAACCTTTGCTTACCTTTGTCGTCAACTCAAAATAGGGTAAAATGTGTTTGTAAATAAAATACTCCAAGAAACACATGACTATTTTCGAAACACCATATTATAGTTAATTACCAGTGCACGAGAAGTGCACGATAAGCAATTGCCACACAATTAAGCTGCTTATAATAAATGGATCACCATGGATTTTGAAATTTCAAGGTGATGTTACATTTATCATACCCATTTCAGTGATATTTAATCCTAGAACCTCAAAAAGTGAGTGCATTGCACATGGTAAGAATATTATAGACCAGTGTCTTTTAGACATGTCGCATGAAGTCATAAAACAGCGACAGACAGGGAAAGCATCCTGATCGACACTTTATTGTTTTCGTACTATATCGTTTATGTTAAACTGAGAATATTATAGGTACACCGCCGGACTTTCTACGATGATTCCTTGGGCGTTAATGAACCACTCACAGAATACGGAGCTAGTGGCAAAGGCATAGTTGTTAGAGGTGATCAATTATATCAGTTCATATTTGTCTAACTGTGACTGAAGAAGAAACTTAAAGAGGTTACAAAGATCAATGTTAACTATTTATTTGTAGTTTAAATGTCCATACTTTTGGACGGTAAGCTCATTAACGGAATATAGATAGTTAGAGAGATCTTTATCAAAATTTAGGCCGTACCGTTAACAAAATAAAGACCAAATTATATCAACGCCGACGCAGGACTCAAAAGTTCATTAATTTTATGAAATAAGGTACAATAAAATAACCGTCTTGTAAGACAACGGTTAAAACGGATATATCCTTTTTCATTTCAAGGAAAACATTACATCATGCTGAACAAGATATCAAGAGCGGCGTCGGTTTATAGACCATTGTATCAGAAGATCTATCTGCAACCTTTTATCTCATTTTCTACAAAAATGACACAGTATAGTGACTGGAAAGCTGCCCAATGGAAAACGGTGAGCATTATTTTTGTACATAAAATCAGTACCAGGATAGAGCTGTATAAATTAAGGCAAAGCTAATATTAATTACAAAGACTAATTTCAGAAGGTAATAATATATAAATACCCAAACATAATGTGCCATAAAATAGTTGCCATCGCTAAATCAGGCTGTAATCGAAATTCTGATAATACCATTTCCACTACTCCTTCAATTTTATCGAGAAGTTACTACTGATTTGCTTCGGTGTGCTATCTCAAGAAGGAAAACGACATACTATGTTGACAAATTTTATTCAGTAAAGCAACCTGTATGCAAATATGCATGCAAATTATGCAAAAGTTCTAGTTTCCGTGATTGAAATTTAACATTTTATCTTGCAGTGGACATGGGTAGCACGAGAACTTCCGAGGAATGTGCATTTGTTGACATTGGATGTCATGAGAGACCCTGTTGTCGAAACACCGTATATGGCTTTGCTTTTACGACTGGAACATATCTTTGAAAAGTTCGAAGATGAAAGCATGTCCAGCCCAGCTTTAGTGGATCTACAGGTAATGTACTTGTACTATATGTGTCAGTATAGTGTTTTACAAATCTGATTAAATCCTCAATTTAAAGTGGGGTAAACGACCGTTCAACCTATATCGTGGTTTCGCTATATTGTGGGCGTCGCCGCCGGGATTCGAACCCACGACCTCCGGGTAAGGAGCCGGACGCTCTACCCTACACCACGGTGCCTTTATTCACTCACTGCTTTGTAAGAAGGAGATTTGAATCATTTACCTATGAATTTGTTTCAGAACTTGTTTAAGTCATTTCGACTCGTAGATGTTATAGAGTTGTCCCTTGGAGCAAATGTGAAAGTAGAAGATATTAACAGATTTGAGTGGAAAGCTCAACGTAAGTTGACATCTGGCTTGAGCAGTCAAGATTTTTTCATCATAAAAGTCCCATTGTGAAGGTATTAAATAACATCACTTCAGATAGCATTGGTGTCCTTTCGTGTAAAATCGTAAAAAAAACACTTTCTCTGCTCATCCTGTCTATTAACAGTTTGCCTTTGTATAATTAACTGATGATTTATGTTCTTTTACTTTTAAAGGTGTTGATAATTTATTTTGTAGAATTGACTGTGATAAAGTAAAATGTAAATTACTTTGAGTTTGGTTACTGAAAAACTTAATCAAATCGAAAATTGAAACGGACATTTGAAACGAAGAGGAAGATAAGATTAATCATATGATTACATGAACTATCATACGTATGCCACAATTAGATGTTGTCATAATTAATACATGTAACACCTGTTATCTTACAGATGCGGAGCCTAATGAACAAGAACATATAGTAAATCATTGGGACAAAGAGTTAAAAGTTGTACTGACTCCAATGCAGATCAGGACATTCCAAATTAACGTCGACAGTCTTTAGCAAAATTAAACAGGCATTAATTAATTAATTGACAATTTAATCAGAAATCAGTTCTTAAGTACGGTCCCTTTGTTGCAATTTGATACTTTTACTCAGTTTTTAGTACCTGACTAGCTTATAAAATGATAACTGCATGTTGTTAGCAAAAGAAAAATTGAAATGCACTACTCTGCTTTTAGCAGAAAAATATAAGTTCGCACATATTTTAGGGTCATGACTATAACGTTTACGATTGGCACGAGTACAAAAGTTGCCTGTACCGGTACATGTTTATATGATATGTTGCTATATATAGGCTGTAAGTGTTTCTAGTGATTATTAGAAGTCTGAATGAATTTAGACCCACTGTTATAATTGTCAGATAATCTGTTCTGTTCTTAATTCATTAGAAATAATATGTATTGTCAGCAGTAAGGAGGCATACCATACAACACAAATGCATTACTAAGGGGAGGAAACCGGTATATTCTTGTCATTGTTTTAGATATATCGTGTAATTACATTGTAAAAATGGAATGGTCCTCTGATCCATATTTTATCTATGACGACGATAATATACCAGGTCGTCTAATTGAAACAGAAGTAGATTATTTAAAGCATGGGATATTCAGCAAAACAATACTAAATTGACACTTTGGATATGCAAAAATGTAGCATCTGCCATGTATAAGGCTTACTGTATGTCACACATGTAAATGAAATGATCTGAAACGAATCAGAACAGATTTAGGGGTCAACAGAGTACAATGATCGGATAGCAACCTAAACTAACACCACAGGATGCTCTAAAAGGATTAAAAAAAGTCAACGTTTCGGGTATGCGTCGATTACGATACTGAAGTAATAATAAACTTCTTTTACTCTTAAATTTGTAGTAAACAAATTAATCATTCTAGAATCTCTGGTGACCACAAACCAAGGCCTTATATAATATATGGTTTTCAAAAGCCAACATTTTTCAGGTTTCTTGTTTAATATGTGATTTACAAATCTTTGTGATAAATTGTGTGACTTTGGACACTGAAACAATACTTAAAGTTAATTATTACGCACTTAAGTACATGTTTTGTTTTACCGTATCAACAACGCTTGAGATGTCAGTATGGAGTGCTTTTTCGAAATTGAAGCATTCCCCGGTGTTGATGTGCCGGGTGGGATAATTCTCGATGGCGAAGCCCGAGTGAATTATTACACAGGCACATTACCGACGGCAATATTTCCGCTTCCCAGTACTTTACATCAAATGGTTTATTGTCAGTTATTCACCTCTTTGATGACAACAATACATCATCGAGTCACGATCAGAAAATATAAAAGCCATCTTAGTCAATCAGGTTTCATCTTCAGTTGACAATTTGGACAGTTATCGCTTAAATGCATTCGTCTTCTCGCCCTTTAGTACACACCGGTTGTAAATGTCTTGGTCACTGGTAGCATTTGTGATTTATTAATGATCATTTACACCTCTTTGACCAGCAATGCCTATAAACACGTATTTTGTAATTAATCACTACGGCGCGTTTAAGATATATAAATTACTAACGTTTACAAATATAAATAATTTGATATTTTATCAGTCCATCACAGACCGTGATGTTATCGACCAGGACATTGATTGAATTTAAATCTTTTTTTATCAAATTTTACTAAAATGTTTTAAATTAGTTTACTTTAGATAAGAAACTTTTATTTCAAAGATGTAAGAAACTTTTAAATGAAGGTTGTTTGATTCAAAGTAGCCGTGGACCGAGAAATGAATTTTAGCGGGCGCTAGTTTGTTTTTAACAATGTGGTATATGATTCTGTACAAAGTAAGGCAGTATAATGATTTATGCAAATAAAGACTATTCCGTTATATTATTGTATAAAAATTCTTTTTAAGTTGATATCTGAAATAGTACCTTCTATAGATCTAGTTACACGTGTTTTAGCTTATATTAGTTATATTAATATTAGCTTAACGGAGCAAAAGAAGACTGTTAGTGGTTAAGACGAGGGGCCGTTGAGTACGAGAAAGAGACACAATTTTAGTTATAAACTGAAACTGTGAATGTTGTAAAAGACGTAAATTCCATTGGTCTATAAGCTGAATGTTTTATATTTGTCAGTAGTTCACTTTGGTTCAAAGGTAGATAATATCCCGGTAAGCTCAGAGTAACCCATATCAAACACGTACATTTTTATTAAGAATAAAATGTGAATATTTGATAGGTGATAATCAGCTTTTTCTCAAATTTTGGTTTCAATATTACAACCATATTGATAGAATATGATATAACTAAGAGAATGAATACCCACGACCACAACAATATGCTTATTTCAAAAATAAAATATTCAAAGTCATTTTTGACATATCATACGCCCCACACTTTCAATGAAATATACAATATCGTGTCTCTAGCAAAAATAATTTCGGGGAAGATCGAAAACTATTCCAACTTGTAAATATCAGAAGTAACTGTAGTTGTTTTTACTTATTCGCGACATCGCCAACCTGAAAACTGCACTCGCTCAGTGAAAAATAGTCCGATCCACAGAAACAGAAGTTGTCATATCTCACTGTGTATCTTTGTATCTTTTTAACTTCTGTTTTCTTTCTGTGATCATGCTAGTTATCGAGATTTGTAAAGATAGTATGCCCATTAATATTTTCTCCATGGAAAATGATTAAGTAAGAATGCATACAGAACAATGCTATTTTGATCAAATGTCAACAATTCAAGGGCTATAACTTTAGCATTCTTTGAAAGGTCACGCTAGTTATCGAGATTTGTAAAGATAGTATACCCATTAATATTTTCTCCATGGAAAATAATTACATAAGAATGCATACAGCACAATGCTATTTTGATCAAATGTCAACAATTCAAGGGCTATAACTTTAGCATTGTTTTAAAGATCACTCTAGTTATCGAGATTTGTAAAGATAGTATGCCCATTATTTTTCTCCTGGAAAATATTAAGAAGAATGCATACAGAACAAGCTTTTTGATCAAATGTCAACAATTCAAGGGCTATAACTTTAGCATTTTTTGAAAGATCACTCTAGTTATCGAGATTTGTAAAGATAGTATGCCCATTAATATTTTCTCAATGGAAAATGATTAAGTAAGAATGCATACAGAACAAGCTTTTGATCAAAGTCAACAATTCAAGGGCTATAACTTTAGCATTTTTTGAAAGATCACTCTAGTTATCGAGATTTGTAAAGATAGTATACCCATTAACATTTTCTCCATGGAAAATAATTACATAAGAATGCATACAGCACAATGCTATTTTATCAAATGTCAACAATTCAAGGGCTATAACTTTAGCATTTTTTGAAAGATCACTCTAGTTATCGAGATTTGTAAAGATAGTATGCCCATTAATATTTTCTCCATGGAAAATGATTAAGTAAGAATGCATACAGAACAATGCTTTTTTGATCAAATGTTAACAATTCAAGGGCTTTAACTTTTGCATTCTTTGAAAGGTCACGCTAGTTATCGAGATTTGTAAAAAATAGTATGCCCATTAATATTTTCTCCATGGCAAATAACTAAGTAAGAATGCATACAGAACAATGCTATTTTGATCAAATGTCAACAATTCAAGGGCTATAACTTTAGCATTGTTTTAAAGATCACGCTAGTTATCGAGATTTGTAAAGATAGTATGCCCATTAATATTTTCTCCATGGAAAATAATTACATAAGAATGCATACAGCACAATGCTATTTTGATCAAATGTCAATAAATCAAGGGCTATAACTTTAGCATTTTTTGAAAGGTCAAGCTAGTTATCGTGATTTGGAAAGATTCTATGCCTTTGAAGAGTGTTTTAACTTTTAATGTAGACCACATGTGATGCCCACAAACATTTAACCAAGTATTTTGATGATATAATTATTATATGAACCTTTTCAAAGTAACATTACAGAAAGGGCTAATGTTTAGCAATTCAGCAATTTGGGTGATTTCCTAAGAATAATTGAATGAAAAAAGCCATACAGAAGCTCTAACAAAGTGGTATGTGTTCTAAATGGCAGCAATTAAAGTTTTGAATACAAACTTTGGACTTCATTTGCTAAATCAAGTGGATGGGATACATGTACTTTGAATTGCAGACCTTTCCCAGTTGGGTGATAATATTTACTTTTTTGTTCGTATTTCTTTACAAATGGTCATTTCTGTAACGACTTTAATAACACATTTCAATTTCAAACATATTTGTGATTATTGTGAATGTGGGATTTTGTCTACATTTATTCTGAAAGGGCCATAGTTGGAATATTTTTGGCTTTGATACAGGGTGCGTTTAGATTTATTTTTTGAGAAAAGAAGGTCGGATAGACCCATGTTTTTTTGCGTTTGTATGATGTAGAGTGATTGGATAATTAACAAAGTTACAAAAAATTCAAAATAATTCGCTTTTGGCATGCAACATCCTTAAACTTTAACGATTGAAAAAGAAGCCATTGTAGGAAAACCGCACGACATGAAACAAAAAATATGATTTTGTACAAAAAAATGTATTTACTGAAACGAATATTTACTGTCTTTTTGTTTTACTAATTATTTGTTCAAGAGTGTTTCCATTACACAAGACGTGTACCATTACAGTCAAGAAGGTAGAACAAAAGGGGCATATTACCTAAATCAACAGAGAACATCTGCTTTGCATTGCCAGACACGCATGATTCGTGTGGAGTATGAGGATATACAATTCAGTTAAAGATTGATATGATAACAATTAAAAGGCTGAGCATAAATGTGACAACATTTTTTCAATGCTTTTAGAGCAGTGGCCTGTTTTTTTTAACTCGCTGTACCAGGTAATAGATACAGCTGGATTGTTTTTGTCGTATTAATAAGTCTCACTCACTGACCGATGTAGAATAGGCCAAAATATGACACATAGAGTGTTCACGAACTCTAACGACTGGCCGGTCGACCTAGATTTGGTCTCAGTATCATCGATTTTCAAACTGGACAGACGTTTTCATGAATATAAGGTAAAAACATACGGAATCTTCGTAAGTTTTTTGTAACATTTTATCAAGCGACATTGAACCAAGGTGTACCTAGCATAAATATTACAAATATAATGACCTAAATAAATAAACAATCGACACAATACAATGGAACCTCTAGAATTTCCACTTGGGCTTTCCAACAAGTGGTGACCTCGTGTTTGTATGACAAAATAATGCTTACTATGAAATACTAGTTTAAAAAATTCCCACATATGTAAAATTATAAATTAGATCTTTACATTATTCATGTTTGAATGCGCGTCATGTATGTAACTTGTCTTTGTATATTACTTCTGTTTGTCATATATACTTGCATGATATGAGTGAAATAAAGGTACTGACTCGACTTGACTAGAATTTTGAGTTACTTTAATAAATCATTATACAACATCATTCCTAATCAAGAATTAAATCATCAAACAAAAAATTAAACAGTCATCAAAAGACGGTTTTAATTTTAGTCTAATGTTCACAAAACCTTTCTAGCATTTGACCTAATTTCATTAAATATTGCAAAACGTGACCAAGTTATCAAACAATTTGATCAAGATGTTTTGGACTGGACAATCTGTGGTGTTTAGTATGGACACGCTGGCGAACCATGAACGGCATAAATCAGGGGATAACAAGACTTCATCAGACCGGTTATGCAACAGCCTTATTCTACCAATTGTATACATGTATACATTTACAGGATAGCTGCTTACTTGTCATTTCACGACAGACTATTTGTCCATGTTATACAAATATCAACAATTTCTATACAAGGACTGAGTTATGGACAATTGCCTAGCATTAAAACGTTAACGTAGAATGTATTAAAAAGTTGATCGACCAAAACCTCGTTTATTTCTGATCTGAATAAAAAGTCATTGCTGCAAATTACATAATCGGACCAGAGTTAGAACAGAGTAACCTTGGTCTATTTCGATAGCGGCGCATAATGATACGCTTATTAAATAAAGAAATATCATTTATATATTGTATTATTGTCTCGTTGTTAAATGTAGCAGAATGAAACTTTGAATAATAGCTCAAACAAAAGTTTTTTTCTCATAAATAAATACCTCTCTTCAGTTTGTTTACAGTGTATAGAGATATTTATTTTCCGTGTAGTAGTTTTGCATTTCAGCTGGGTAACTGCACATGGGCAGGTGTGCGACCAGATTTCGAGTTGTTCTTTTCAATTATTTTATTTTTTGTCTTCTATTTTAAGCAGAGGTAGTGAAGTTCATTGTTGTAGCTATCATTTACAACAGGTCTTAAAATAGTTTCAGGATGTGGGTTTAACTCTTAAAACAGCGTTAGACTATTTTGATAAACTCATTGACATGATACTGACTGTGGTTTTATACATTAAATGCAATAGAATATCAAAATATTACAAGTTCTGAACAGATTACATCATTAAATGTTACTGTGAAATATGGAGAGGAATTCCCACGACACCGTTACAAATATTCCCATTAATTTTCCTCTGATAAAATATTGATGCGGTAAAGGAATTGTTACAGCCACTTTTATTGACTGTTTTGTGAAGACACAATGAGGGGCTCATGATAAAATCATGAGGTGTTTGTACGTGTACCAAATGCTTCACATAGTCTCGCTTCATTAGTTCATCCAGTTTTCAGTTGCACTTTAGAATGCGTTCATCCTCTCGCCTGTACGTTCCACCCAGGCAGATTACATGCATAAATAACAAATGCAATTTGTATTTTTCCCTGGGCTTACGTTGTGGTATCGCAACAAACTTCTGGTATTTTAAACGTATTTGTAGACAAGTTAGCCTCTCAACAATGCAGACCGAGTTCAATTTTTTTATCTTTTCTTGTAATTTGAATAATATCTGAAAGAGGAAGACAGTGAAACAATTTGTATATTAAGCTGTTTACGGACATAAGTACTAAATGACCAAAGAGTGTGCCTTGTGACATTATCGTGCACAGCAACTTATTCAGAAATTATCTGAAAATCCATTCCTTCATGTTTTGAATGAGGACAGAAAAACAGAATAAACAATATTCATCAAGTAAACATAGATTCTGCGAAACGCTGCCACATCACAACCAGTCTGTGTGTAAATGAAGTTATACTTTTAATAAATTATAACACTATGTCTAGGTTGTTTAACGTTCGAATAAATTCGTAATTAGATTTTGTAACCAGTATAACGTGGTTGAGCAAATCGGCGTAGACAGTTCTGTGGCTTGACATTCAATCATTGTTTATGTAAAGCATCACAATATTTACACTCTATCCGTAAGCTACCTGTATCTCTAGGGAACATCGGTACTCGGTTTCTGACCTTCACGTAATTTCAACCTTTTTTGCCGGGAACAAATACGTTCTTAAATGATTAGATTTTGAGACAAGGAAATTTGCTGGTTTTAGATTTTCCGATTATATTTGAAATTGATTTCGAAATCATTAATTAACTCTAGGAGCCTTGACGCGAATATTTTTACGATACTTTATTTGAAATGTGCGATAGAGTCAGTAAATGTTGAGTTTTGTCATTAAACCGTGACGATAAGGCTCTTGAATGATTTTGCGTTAGAACATCTTTGAAGCTTCGTACTGCAAAGGGCGATGTGATAAGCGTTTACCGCTACACACCTGTTCCGGTAGAGGAAGCTGCCCATATATCCCACATGACGCCGTAAGTTTAAATATGGGTCTTTGTACAGGATTCGCATCCCTCGTATTTCTCAGATTTCTAATGCGAAATCACTACATGTCTGCTTCAGTCGTGCAATTCCTGTCTGAGGGTAGATATAGAACGTTGTCTTTTTACTGTGGTCAATTACTGTCGCTGCAAGTGTGCTTGATAGGACTATTGAAACGGATGATCATTTCTGCAATTCATATTCAAATGTGATATTTTGATATACGGGCGGCTCGGTTGCATAAAGAGATAGCTGGCTCGTAAACTTCCGCAACGGCGTACGCCTCGTCTGCCTTAAGAAGCCTGAATGTCGATTAATTATAGTATATTCGAGTAAAGCAATTTGGCGAGAAAAATACCCATCACGAAATCAATTAGATAACATCTACATAAAGAGAATATTTTGAATGCGATTTTAATTTAATTTAATTTAACCCATGTTAAATCATACGTGCCAAACATAAAGAGCGGTCCTCACATCCATGCAATATAAACATGAATACAAGTAAGCCGTAAAGAGTTCATTATCCTAAACTACTATCACCCTAGTAATCTGTGCATTATGAAACACTGGACCATGAGAGGATATTGCCGAAGCTATTGACGCCCTTCATGGCCTATTGCCACCATTATACCTCGTGGTGACTGTCATGCAGTGAGACGAGCATTATTTTCATAGGACGACACACGTTATTACCACGCCATTGCCCCGGCACAATTGTGTGCCATGTGGGGGTCAACATACAACTATTAAACTTGTCATAACAACTTATGCCTAATGTTGCGAACATGCATTTGGCCCGCAATGGTGCTCTGGTATTAATTCATTATCTCCAACCTATTCCCATTATATATGGAATCTTGTATACGAAACAAAACAACGTTTGTACATTTGGCCTCCGTATAGAATGGGTCATTAAAAATGGCTGCATCCAAAACAACTCATTTTAGTGTGAGCACACAAAGATCTGTTTTAATTATGTCTGACCTGATGATCGACTTCATTATGGCAAAAATCTGCTTCTATCGGTTAATTACAAGATTAACAACCATATAATGAAAGTTTGGCTCCGATCACGATTTGCTGGCAGATTTTTTACACCAGTATTTACAAGATCCTTATCGCCCACGGAGAGCTTGTTTTACATCGCTGAAACTTCGCATTAATACATTTTGGCCTTATATATCATCCGCTACACTAAAAGAAAAACTTGTGCGTAGTAAGATACAACTTTTTCAAATGACGATCATGAATTAAGGAAGATATTTTGCACTGTTTTGTATTCTAGAAAACTAAACAATATCAATGTTATCTGTAAAATATATGAATCTGTATTGCGTTTTTTTTATATTACTCAAGATAGGGAAAATTGACTAATATCCCTGTCAAAAATTCATTGCATACCTATTTTCTAACGTTTATTTAACTTTAACATTTCAAAATGATAGATATATGAATAGTATACATGTAAATGTATTTTGTTGTAAATTGAATCTTCAAAAGGATTTGTAAATAGTATACATATAAAGTATTTTATTGTAAATTATATAAAGTTGACTTTAGGTTTCAAATTCAGAGTACGCAAAAGCTCCATCGCTCTCTAGCCACGCTAAAAGAGCCAAGATTGTTACCTTTCCAAAAGTAATGATCTTGTATTATTTTGCATGTTTGACAAAAATGGTCGGACTGGACCGACGGTTCTAGAAATCATATCTAGGTCATAAGCTGTTAGACTTTGCTGGGTAGGATATTTACATGTGTTACAAACGTGTTGATGAAACTCAGGTCAAATGTTCACAATTTCAACATAATGAGCAGAATCCATGATCTGGTCATGTTGGTTCAAGGCCAAGCTCACAACTTAAGGTCAAACGTTTGAGTCTTGAATTTCCTACCCGTTCCATATCTCCTTAACCCTTTAAATGATTTTGATGAAACTGTAGTCAAATGTAAACCACACCCAGTTAATGTGCAGGACCCATAATCTGGCCACGCCGATTCAATGTCAATATTACAAATGTTTGAGTCTGTCCGCTCAGTGTCTCCTAAATTCTTTGAAGGATTTTGATGAAACTGAAGTTCAAATATTACCTCCTCGAGACAATGTGTACAACCCATGATCCGGTCACACTGGCTCAAGGTCAAGGATACAACTTAAGGTCAAAGGTCAAAGTGTTGAATGTATGTCCGCTCAATATATCCTAAACCATTTGATGGATTTTCATGAAACTCTGACCAAATGCTCACCTCATCGAGGTGATTTTGCAGAGCCCATGAAGTTAGCACTGGAAATCAAATACAGGTAATGGGTAGAGCACTCTTTTTAGGGGTTTTCTTTGACCATTTAAACAAATCAGTGCTTTTACTTGCATTTTGGAAATCCATGCTGTGCACCTTCGAGAGAAAACTTCATTCAGTAACATTATTTCCTTCAAGTTCATATTCGCGGCGGGGCATATAGCTGTCTTTTAGACTGTCTTGTTAAGTTCAATATCTGACAACAATTATCAAACTTTTGCACAGTGACATACATATGCTGACATCGTGTTTGAAATATAATGCAAAATAATCAAACATAAATAACAAAGTTTTGTAACGAGTGCGACATGATACGGCAAGGTCCCTACCTGCAACTATATCCGCCCAATGTTCACATTAATCTTTGCCAGTCTGCACTTTGTAAAAGGATACATGAAGCAGCTTCAAAACAAAAACAAAAAACCTTGCGTTCAACTCTTCAGCATCATATACCATACGGGTCCAGGTGGAAGGTATAAAATAGTTATTTGTCAAAAACATCGGATACCTCTTCTTAAAGGAAATATTGCTTTAGTGGATAAATTACAGCAACGATTCTTGTTTATTAATTTTACAAGGTATCAAATGAATCCGTAACTTCTTTTGAACGAACATGTTCCTTTTGAACGAAAATGTTTCTTTTGAACGAAAATGTTCACGCAGATTTTGGAAACGAATAAACGAACATTGATTAAATTAGAAATATATATGTATACATGGTGTTCCAATGGCCGTACCGTATTTAATCATATCACTTGTAGAAATGTAAAAGTTTAGTAAATCTAAGATGTTTTTATTTTCGTCACAAATAAATACTTAAAACTTATGTTTAATAGTCAACGCAAGTGTTCGTTCCATGAGTGAAACAACAACAGATACATATACACATTATATGATCACCCAGGGGCCATATTCCAGTAGCATCTTAAGTCAAATCTTAAGATTTTCCTTAAAATTAACAATTTCCTTAAGAAGATAATTTAAAAAGGAGAATGTGCATTGCAGCATGTTGAAAATTTATCAAATCTTCCATGACCATTTTCTATAATGATGATGAAATAACACACAATCATTGTCTTTTGAGAGAATTATAATAATTAAAAAAATTGGACTTAAGTTAAAATACTAAAGAAGTCACCTAAGATGCTACTGGCATACGACCCCTGGTCATCATTAACAATATACCGGATAAATAATACTGACTATAACAATATATGATTTTACTCAAATATAGCCATGCCATTAAAAGTTAAAGGCAAACTGAAATACAGAATCTCTCTTTCTAAGTGTGGTCCCTGTGAAAATAAAAGGTTCCTTTCATCACTATCCTGACAGCATCCAATACATGCAACAGTGAAGTGATAAGGTGAAAAGGGGGAAAACGCACGTGCAAGGTCTCTTAACAGACAAAAGCTTCATCTATCATCACAATGTGATATAACTTAAAACAAATTTAATACGCCATTTGCTGCCATATAAACAAATAAATGCATGTATCCCGCACCCTGTGGTACGCTTATTAATGCGTAATTTATAACTGTGTAAACATTATCTTTCTTTAAATTGTAGGACCAACCTGTAGCGCTGTCATTAAAACCAAAGTGAAAACAGTTTTTATTTATTATTGAACACAGTGAATTATGAAAGCAGATTAGTTTTTACCGCGTGATGTTTGTAAATTCAATGAAAAAAAACGTACAGCAGTTTCTATGGAAAAGTTTTAAATAGTATTACATAAAGTGACAAGGACCGCTAGGGTATAATGAAACCTCCGGTGAACCTTCCACTCTTGACACCCCCTGCACAAAGAGAATTTAAAAAGTTTATTAGCTTCCTTCACACTGTTTAGGTAACAACTGATGGTATAATTTATATCATACCGGTACGTTGAAAATTGTCATTTGAAAGGTTTGAGTAATTTAATCAAGAAACGGTATTGTATGCATTAGCAAGTGCTCATATTTCGTAAATTGATGTTCATTTTAATGTGACTGTGTAATTCTAGATGAAATGGTACATCTGTAAATTTTCAAATAGCAAAGTTCTCCGTACAAGTGTCGAAAATTATAATAGGAATATGTCTATAGCAAAAAACCTAGACGCTGTCAAAATAAAATACACCATGAATGGAAACCGCAAAGAATCAAAAACACTTGCCTTGGCTCCTTAGTTATGTAATGCGATAGTTAACAGAAGATCAGATGATCATTTTAAATGTTCAATTTGATAAACGGGACCAAAAAATAATTTAAAAAGCAAATCTCTTAGACTACGTAACGTCATACCCATCTATTAAACCAATGCTAACAAGCTCTACCGCCCTAGTCCCATAATCACACCCTTAGAGCTAGTTCGATTAAAAACGGCTTAATTGATTAGACCTTTAAAGTTGTTTCAACTTAATGACCTTACTCTATATGCTAACGATTTCTGAACTCAAAACGCATTCTTAAGTAAAAATCAGTTAATAATGTATACAAACATAACATTACCGGTACAGCTCCGAGTACGTCGATGCAAGATGGTTGAATATGACCTTGCACAAAAAATTAATCGAGTTTCAAAAAAAAGCTCCGATGTAATTTTTAGTTTTGGTGGATTTTTTTCTGAAAAGAGCTAGGACTGATATAGAGCGTTCTTTATGAATTGAATCAATATTCGCCAAATAGAAATTAACACAACTAGAGAAACACAAATTATAAGTCCTGATGCATGACACGAGTAAGTGAAGTAAATACAATTAGAAATTAAAACATATGAATATACGATTTTAGCTGAAATTACATAAAAAAATCACGTTTACATAATTGCATACACGTAATAAGATATCGAATTAAGGCTTCCTCAATGTGTCGAAGAAAACTGATATATAATTTATGCTAAAACCTTTAATTGATTAATTAATTAGCACTGAAACATTTGCACATCCTTGTTGATAAAAGTCGAGGCTGCTTTCTCGTCTTTACATTTCTCATTATGATTTGTTCATGTGTCATTAATGGAAAATTTTGAAATTGCAGCATCAAGCATGTATTAACCAAATCACTGTTAAAAACTGAGATCTGCACGTGCAAAATATGAGCAATTGTTATCGAAATAATCAAATTTGGACGAGTTCTCAGCTGAATCATCTTTAGTTCCCAGAAGTTACTAAAAAATTGTCATGGTGTCCTTCCTGAAATACTCTCATATCTATTTTTTTATATTAAATCGATTCTCCCCATTATCATATGATCATTATCACGTGATACCTACTGTACTTTTTGAATATAGATTATTCAGCTGTGCAATATTGATAAAGATTGAAATTAGACACACCACTTTCACTTCAATTTTGTTGTGTTTGTATGTTGCCTGATTTCTGCCATCTCGTGTTTTCGACTTGGTTTATACGAATTTATTTTTAGATAGATTACGAATTATTTAAAAGCTCCAGATGTCATCACGCTCACTCACGACAACACTGTTAACCATTTACAGATGGGCAGATGAGGCACGTGTAGCATTAGTGTTTTTGCCAAAGGACACGCCTCGAACCTCCCAAACCTGAGGCGAATGCCTTAACCACTGAGCTATAGATGCCATTGTTTCGACTTGGCGGGCGAAAAGTCGAAAACACGCAAACCCAACAAGTTACTAATCTGTCTTATTTTTTATGTTTTCGGCTTGGAAGGGGTAGGGCGAAATGTCGAAAACACGACATATTAAAACACGGGATTGCAAAACGCAAAAACAAGACGTACTGTTTCGAATTTTCAGGGCAAATAGATGAACACTTGATAAGTAGATATTTTGTCGTGTTTTCGAAGTGCCTGTTTTCGCCCTTTGTTGTGTTTTGCCTTTAATCTGCTGTGTTTTCGATTTTTCGCCCCTCCAAGTAGAAAGGTCGAAAAGTCGATAAAATAGATGCTTGTCGAGTAGTCGTGTTGAAACGTCGAAAAACACGACAAAATAGCTACTTGTCGAGTTTTCGTGTTTTCGCCTGTTCGTCCCATCATGTCGAAAACAAGACATGACACCAAATGTTTGCGATATTCGTAAACGATAAGAAATGTAATTATGGTATCGCGACTGCATAAATCTATTTATACTTATCTGCAAATATATTATATGGGTTCCTTTACTGAAACTGTCAATTTTGAAAAGATTAATTCATTTAGATTGTGCAAAATTCTGTCTACAAGAGTCTCGCTTTTACTTGATGGAACACCTTTTCACAGAAATAACGCTAAATAGAACATAATCGTATCGTATATAGGGTTTTTGGCCTGGGGACTGAAAGTCCCCTAGGCCTAAGTTAGTATACCACATTTCAAACACTGCAGACAATTTAACTGTGCTATGTGCGAATAACAACTGTAAACATGCGCTATGGGAAAGTAGTGCAAGACAGACCAGATCAATCTTCTGTTTGAATGTCGCATACGATAAGAACATATTACAAATAAAAACAGTACATACAACTTCAAACGATTGCAGAAAGGTATATAGCTTACGGGCTGTATTACACAATTTTTTCTGTTTAGAAATTACTGCGCTGTTAGCTGATTACGGAAGATAATCATATGCATATCACGGATATTTACGGAAATTTACAGAATCGTACGGAGCTCAATATAAGAGTTTGTAGTTTGATTTTCAAATTTCTGATGTTATTTCATTGACAACTTTCTTACTTACGAACGATTACATATATATTAACCTAAAAATAAATTTCTTTAAAAAAAAGATGTAATTTACGTACATTCCCGAGAGGGAACTCACGTGATCAAAATCACCTGCCATTTATCGAGGACGCTGCATGTCAAGGCCCAGCGAACGGTTTCACTGATTACAACTACAAGGTAACTAAGAATCGTTTTTGGTTTTCCCTGTTATACACATTGTACAGTACTGTATTTATATTTCATTGCTGGTATTTCTTTGTTTATTTCTTTCAAGGTCTTGTCTTTGGTACACATTAATTTTCGATCCACATCATCAGATATCGCTTGAAGTTGAACCAAGCGCAAATCGAATTATTTTTATTGTTCTCTCAAACATTTGATATTGTTGACCATGTGATTATTTTTCATTTAACGTACGTTTTATAATAAAACAAACTTCCCTGCCACCCATATATTTGTGAATCATTCATTCTGTGTCATATACTAAATTTCGTCCTCTGCGCATTTCGAACCGCGCTTTTTGTAAAATTCAGCGCAAATCACGGTCAAAAGTTGTTTTTAGGGGAGTTAATCTATAGCCCCCAGGCCTTCAGTGCTCACAGCGACCTCAGTTTAAGTCTCTTCCGAAAGACTGTTAGAACTTTTAGTTGGCCAGCCCCGGGAATCGAACCCACTACATCGAGATTACAAGTCTCGTGCTCTACCGATTGAGCTAACTAGGCTGACATAATAGAACATAAACCCGTAATAAATTATTTGATTACCCTTCCACACAATGAACAGCCGTTTAATTGGTCAATGATCCGTAAATGAAATTGATATTAACGGGGAAGCCGGTGATATACACTCGTAACCCCGTCACTCGAAACCACATTTATACGACCCGACGACGGTACCAGTCTCTTCTTCGCACTAACTATAATACCTACGCTGACATGATTAAATATTTCACTTTATTTCTACATGTTGTCCTGCATCTTTTATGGCACAAGCTAAATTATACCTTTTTCAACGTTTCAAAAGTAAAACATTTTCAGGTTTAAGACGTTTGCTATTCTGAACGCATACACTTGTATTCACTTAAAGGATTAAAGGGTCAAACTAACTTTAGTACATTTTTGGATTGAATAATGCACATAAAGGGATTTGAACAAATGGCTATAGTTAAAATTCCTATTTCGTACGGGTGTAATTTTATATTGGTGATTTTAATTTTACACCATCAATTGAAGCACGTTAAGCGGAAAATCCTATTTAAGAATCCTTTAAATTTGAGTTAAAAAGATATTCTATGGAAGGAACAGAGCCGTTACACTATTATATCTGTTTCAGTTTGACTACAGTTGTCCTCTTTTGTAAAAAAAAAAAGAATGGCGCGTGATTGTCGCGTGCCTCCGCGCGATTCAGCTGTTGAGGAATTTTATGATGCCTACCGCGGCTCTGACGTTTCTATGGGCAATTTGATTGTATTATATTTAAACGGGACTTTACGCTTCAAAATGACCAGCATATTTTAAAAATGACATCTAGTATCACTTAATAATTTTAGATAAATGAAAATTACCAAAATTATAATTTATATACATGTGTTATGATAATGCATTATGTTTTTATTTCTATTGATTGCAGTAAAAATTCAATTCGACTGTCCGAGATAAAAAAAAAAGATATTCCACATACACGTATTAAGTAATGTTTGTATTAATTTATATCGGGTTATGAGAGAAATTTCGTTTATGTTCATATAACACAAATTAAGCATCTCACCATGCTGTATGGATATAATGGAAGGTAATTTTAATTTATACATTTGATATAATGGAGGGTAATTTTCATTTACATATTTGATATCATGGAGGGTAATTTTCATTTATATATTTGATATCAAAGAATGCACATTTCACAAGTTTCAATTTTAAAAGTATTTTTGCAAATAGACATATAAACAATAAATTTGGCCATATAATAAAAGAAACATAGTTCAAATGGCCGAAAATCAATTGATCACAAGAAGAATGAAAACATTTGAAAATATCATAGTGAACTATGGACTGGCCGGGACATTAGTATGTATGCCATTTCCAAGTTGCTTGATACAGTTCCAATTGTCAGTACAAACTAACTGTGAGAAGCGTTTGAAATATTAATGAAAAAAACAATCAATCTTCGTTTCACTTTGCCCGCCTTGACTTGTAGCTGAAGATATATTTGCAAACCTATTGAATCCTGTATTTTAATTAGATAACATTCTTTGATAAAACCTAATTGCTCTGACCATCACAAACGCCAGTACAGTTTGCCCGATAGTGGTATCATTAGTCATTGCAAAATGTCAGATAGCAGACGAAAATGTTAACTTTCTTTTTAAATGTAACTAACATTTCTTACTCTATAATCTCAGTTACAGCGCGTGCCAGGCATTGTGCATGATCGTGTCGGTCGCGTGGCGTCGATGTAACCCGTTATCCTGGCTAAATGTCTTTAACGTACTGCACAATAATAATACGATGTTATCACAATGAAAGATTAAAATATCTGATCTGAAATTAATAAACTAGATGGTCGTTTTCCTGCCTTTGAAGTTTTGTTCACGGTTGAATTAACCAGTATACAATTTTAACATTCCGAAACCCACATCATCTTGCGGCGAAGATATAAAAAATCAAGACTACATCGCGTGCGTCTAACGTTAAATCTAATCTGGCTTTTGATATTTTAAGATGTTAAGTTTGTAACTGTCCTAACTTCAATTGAAATTCAAGAAGGTTTGTAAATTTTTGACAAGTATGACACCTTGTTTCTTTTTTATTTATTTAATGTACTAGTTTTGAGGGGAGCGGTGGTGTAGAGCTTAAGGTGTCGGCCGCTCATCCCGGAGGTTGCGGGTTCGAGCCCCACTGGGGTCACGACCGTACTTCCTCATAAGACACCAGACTTTACGCTTCAAAATGACCAGCATATTTTAAAAATGACATCTAGTATCACTTAATAATTTTCCAGGAAACGGACTCGAGAGTGACTCGATAAGCTACAAGCTTTCTTCACAATGGAGGTAAATAAAATTAGTATAAACTAATGTAGTAGTTGAGACATAGTTTATTGTCTGTAAGATACATAGCAAATGGTTGTGGCCAAAGGGGTGCTTACCACTATATCAAAAGGCCCTCCCCAATGTATAATAATTACAGAGAAACATTGTGGCTACATAAAAATTATATAAACATTTACAATGTATCAATATGATGTTACAGAGTGAACAAATAAAACACCATCATTTTTAATGTACTACATTGTATTTACGTGTTAAAAACTAAAGCGTCAATTTTCATATCTTGTTCATGTTTTCCACCCTTTGACGATAAGCAGTGTAAACTTTTTCGCAGTCTGTAATTACAAATCACATACATCTAAATATGTCACTTACTCTCTCACAGGTCCTGGTGTCGAAGTAAGCGTTTTAAGACGCGCAATAGCATACAAAGCAAAACTTCAGTTTAAGACATTTCAAAATTGTTCCAACTTAACGATTTTCATCCAGGCAGAAAGTAACGGTGGTCTTCGGTGTTCTTTGAACTGTTTCCGGTAATTGCCATAATTCAACGATATTTAAGGAAATCAAGAACTGAGATCTAACAAATTAAAGTGTCACAGCAGCTAAATGGTAAAAGCCAACCATAATTGCTATTGCAAGACAGTTTTACGTTTTCAGAGGAAAAAAACAACACATATTCTTGACATTTTAAGATGAAGGATAATTAGTGAATTTCAAATTTAGACATCAGTTATCGTTAACTTCCATCACGAAACCTCAGTATTGATTGACAGGTAGCGAAACAAAAAAGCTTCAAAACTGCCCAATCAAATACTCGATATTCAGCTTCAGCAGTCAAGCGAGTGTCAAGCGAAATTTAAAATGAAATAATTCATATATCAGGTTGAGTGAAATTATGGTTAGCAAATATTCGCTTTGTGATTGGTTGATAATAAAAGTCAGCTACCCGTATCTTCGCTGTGAAGTTAAATCACGGTAGTTTAAACAGTTATAATGCTATGAAACTGTTGACTTGAACATATATAAAATAGGAATTTGTAAAAACATTTATTTCCTATGAAATATCTAAAATATAAAAAATACGGGAAGTGTACATGGAATCTAGAAAATTATTTGAGAAACTTATGTTTTAATATGATTGCATTTGATAAAATTCAAAGTAATTAAAGACGAAAATTATTAAAGAAAAACGATAAAATGGATTGCAGCATAGCAGAATTACTCCCATTCTCATTGGATGAAAGTAACAGAAGAGTTGGTGAGAACTTGGACTTACAAACAAACAATACAAATCGGATGCCTCGGGTGTGTTTAAACAGCTTAAGTGATTGTGATGAAACGGACTCACTTAGTTCCTTCACATTAACGGACAGTGATATAACACCAGGTGTAACGCCAAATACACCTATCAGTCCAACATCAAAGTGTGAATCCACACATTTCACATTTTCAAACTTACCATCTCTTTCATCTACAGTAAAAGTAGCACCGTTAGACATTCCGCTTCACAAACGGACTCTACCAACACGACGTAAACGTCACGAGCAACCGTCAAGAGATGTATTACGTAAGAGAAGGGTGGCAGCAAATGCAAGAGAAAGACGTCGAATGGAGAGCTTAAATGTTGCATTTGACAAATTACGATCAGTGATTCCATCATTTGGAGATGATACAAAACTTTCTAAATACGAGACTTTACAGATGGCCCAGACTTACATTAATGCACTTAAAGATTTATTGTGACGACATTATCCTGTTCTTTTGATCTTATCATCGTCAAATATGCTGGTTTCTTCATAGTTTCCTGAACACTACACTGCACTGTCATCCTTAAAGTTTAGTATGAAATGAAAGTGTCCATTGTTCCATCGTACATGACCATCGGAACACTGAACATCTCAGGACATCAGATATTAAGAACTGTTCTCTATTCAGTGCATTTTAGATTTATAATATGTATTCATGACAAATATAAATGTGTTCAAGTAGTTGTTATAAACTGAAATGTGTTCGTAAAAGTCACGATTTTTTTAATATACTTACCCCTCGAAATGTGTTCAAAATAACGTGTTCAATTGTTCAAGGAAATAGTATCTTGTCATACGAGAGGTTTGTGCTCATTGTGCAAAATCCTGATTGTGTTCTAGAGAATTTGTGATACATGTATCTGTATAATTCTATTGTACATTAAACTTTTGTGATATTTTCTTGAAATATGCAATTAGTAACAGAACTTCTTTTGTCAAAATACACGTCTGCTATAGCTATTCAATGAGATGGTCTTATATACATTAAGCGTTTATATTAAAGTCGCCTATCAAAACTCACTGAATCCTGTAAATTTTACTGGTTATATTAACCATGTTAACCTTGTTTCTGCCTTTAATGCATGCTTAAACTTTTGTTTAAAGTAAAAGCTGACACTAAGTGAGAAACTAATCCTGTTATCTAAAAACTTTGTGATTTAATTATCATTGTTTTGATAAAGAAATTTCCTAGGCATTCGTTTTCTTGACTTTGTCGTGCATTTTCTCTTGATTTACAGAGCAGAATGTGCGAGCTTATTAAAAAAAGGCTATACGGTTTCGTTCTCTATGCATCAATCAATTCCGTCATTTAGAACAGAAACAAAACATTAATATATCAAGGGGTTGCTTTAATATCCCAAAATATGTTTTATTTTTTATATGTATATACGAAATATGTGTAATAGATTATACTTTGGATTAACATATATTGTGTTTCTTGTGTCTATTTTACTGACCGAAAGGGAAATCCGTCTGCTGACTATCTTATATACCACATAAAAGTTAGTTTGTAATGCTGCCAAACGGTAACAATACAATTTTGGAGTCAGTGACTACCAAACTTTTGCGATAAAATGGGTTGACTGGGTGCATTGGAAAGGACAGTAGAACTGTACCCTTTTCTTTATGTCCTCTGTAGGTTATATAACTGACTATCTGGACTACAAAATTGCCTTCGAACATTTATTTCCAGTCCTTGCCAGTCTTTCGTCCGTCCGTAAATGTTGCCCGTCGATAACAATGGGACTCGGACAACTTCTTTACCGAACTTTGAATATGTATGTATGACATTAGAATCTCGGTCATGTAAATGGAGGAAGTGAAGTATATAAATTAAAGTCATTGAACATACTAGTATATATATACTTAAGATTTACCAGGTAAATGCTCCAGAGGCTTAACGTTTGTTTCTCTGCTGATCCTTATAATAATTAGGCATGTGTACGGAGATAAAAATGATTGAGAGTGGTAAATGATGATTATGATGATGATGATGATGATGATGATGATGACGACGACTTGAGTTATAATTGGTTCTTCAGCAATATGATAAACTTGAGCAATTTTACACATTATCATTTTATGCTCCTCGAAGGCGAGCTTATATTTACTTCTTTTCATCCGTTCGTCCTTCCGTCCGTCCGTCCGTCTGGGTATAGGCCTCTGTCTATCCGTCCCGCGAGCTTGTTCGGAACAAAACTCCAAAACTACTAAGCTACAGGGGTAGCGGTTGTGAAGAGGTTAATGTGTCTGCCACTCATCCCGACGATTGTGGATTCGAGCATCACTGGGTTCACAACCGTACCTCTTCATATGATATCAGTACTGTTTTTTCCAGGAGGCGGACTCGAGAGTGACTAGATAAGCTTAAAGCTTTCTTAACAACCGAGCTAAATGAATTAGTAAAAACAAAACTAATACAACTAAAGCTGTTTTGTTGAAACTTCACACAATGATAGAGAATAGTAACAGGAAGTGCAGAGTTCATGTACCATAAATCTACATTGCCTGGTATTTTAATTATTTCCCTTTCTAAAAAAATCCTGTCCGGAGAATAACTCTACTCTTTAATCAAATAACATTAAATGCATTAAGAGAAAGTGCAGTGTACAAGAAAGCATAACCCTACATTGCCTTGTATTTGATTTCTCTTCCTTTTAAAAAAACAAATTACTCTATTCTTTGTTCCAATTGCATTAAAGGCATTATGAGAAAAGTGCAACGGCCAAGAACCATAACTTTACTTTGCCCCATTTATATATTATCATCTACGGGACGCTTTATCATTATTATCATCTGAAATTGTGCGTGTCCGGATCATATCTCAAAAGGTGTTCAAGGGATTTACTTCATATTTCACACATAGGTTCATTACATTGAAAGGAAGTTCAGCGTTTAGGAATTATAACTCTTCCTTGCACATATTTTTAATTATCTTTATCATCTGAAATTGTCCTAGACATTACTAAACATCTATACAATTGAGAGGACATTGAGAGATACCAGTATGCATGGGAGTCATACTGGGGTCTTGGCATGTTTACCTGGGGAAAAATCCCAAGATAGGCCGAAATTGTAAATATAGTAAACAAAAGTGAGAAAGTTCAGCGACCAAGGACAACACGTTTTGGCCACTTTGTAATTTTCTCCCTTTCTTATCTGAATTTATGCATGTCCCGAATATCAGTCAAAAACTACTAAATTGATTGAATTCATACTTCACATACTTTCCCGTGGAATTTTAAGCCAACAGGGCTGTTACTTCGGGGATCATCAACGATATCTTTCTAGACGACATCGTCACCGAATGCATTTTTGTATTCCTTTATTGTCGAAAACGTGAGGAAGTTACGCACTGGGTGTCTAAAAAATTCTTTTGATATGAAATCAGTTGTTACACCACTTCTCGTTATCGACTCGTACCATATTGCGTTGCTGCCAATTTTGCGTGGTATTGAAGCTTAATCGTGACAAGAGCTGCAAGTGTATCACTGCTGATACCGCTTTAATAGAATCTGATAAGGTACTGACCTTTCTTGTAGAAATACCACCTCCGTCAGAGTGTTTCAACACGAAATTACGTTTGAACTTCAGCATATGCATACAGACTACAGTATAACATTCTTGTAAACATCAGTTAAGGTAATTCGTCCAAAGCAAAATGGACACCGGTGAAAAAATGATGTTATCACTAAAATGTTGTCTGTTGATCTTTTGACATAATACACAACCAAATTACTGTTATATAAGCTTTCAGAATCTCTATTAGTGTGTGTTGTTGCAAATATTGTTAACAAATGTCATTTCAGTTCTTGGGTTACTTACATAAACATATCCAATTTTGTGTAAGTTTCCTGACAAAGTAAAAATAATGAAATTCTTCAAACTGGCACTTATATACTAGTTCAATGCCTCCTGCAGATGCTAGACCTTAGAAATAGTTGAACAGTTCTTTCAATCTAATCTTACACATCAATAGTTTATAAAACATCACTAAATTAGGAAGTCCATATGCTTCAGCTTATGCACACTATCTGAAGCTGGGTGGGTGCATGGGTTTCTTTCTTCAATTTTTATGTTTTCCTTTAATATAAACTGTTTTTCTTTTGGCCGGGATGTCATAATATTGTAGTATACTGACACTGATAATTTATGGAAAGGGAACAATAAATTAGTGAATTATTATGAAAAACGGATGCATTTTGAAACATATTCTTGCTAGTTGACGAACAAAGAGTATGTGACATATTCTGTGGAAATAAAGAAACTATAACATAGTTTAAACCATTATAACAGCCTAGTATCCCCCGCCGACTTGGTACCGGATAAACATGTATGTATATAACAACTAAAGCCCCATCTATTGAGGCCTCGGTTCCGAAGAAGACAATAGGAAATTATTTGTATAATCTCTAATTAAATTCGGGCCATAAAAGGTGAAGATTTTTTAATAAACCAAATAGATTTTAGAGGCAAAACAGTACAATGCCCACTGGGGCCTTGATTTTTCAAAATCATCATATCGAGAACTATCTTTAGAAGATGGTCAGTGCAATTTTGAGTATATGAAAGGAATGGTTAGTGCGATTTTGAGTATATGAAAGAAATGGTTAGCGCGATTTTGAGTAAATGAAAAGATGGTCAGCGGCATTTTGAGTATATGAAAGAGATGGTTAGCTAGAGTTCATAGTTAAAATTCCTGTTTTATCCAATAAAAAGGTGACTTACAGAGTAAATTTTAATCCAAAAAATGTATAGATGCTACTTGTCATTTCATTGGCGGTCAAAAGGTTACCAACTTCCAATTAAAAGAGGGGTTTATACGGCTGTAAATAATTAAAGAACACAAATTTCACAAGTTTCTATATGGACTACACAAGAAAATGTATCAAATACTTAAAGCCGTGTCTTATACGTAGAGCTTTGGGCCAGCCGATTGACGGGCAAACGTCCAAACTGTATTCGTATACCTTAAACAGATTGTCTGGAATATAATAAAGATGTTGGTCAAATTCAAGCCAATGTGAGCTTTTAGATGTTAAGGAGAATAAAATAATTGATACCTTTGATCACTTACGTATTGAAATGTAGCTAAATATACGTATTGGGAATCCCGAAAGGAATGAATAATTTGCCAGCTCATAGTTGTGTATCGTCACATTCTGAGACTATTAAAAGTACAACTAAATCCCCAATCATCTGTGAGGTCATCTGTCAGGCGAGTATTCAATTTGAGGTTGGGTATTTAAGACTGCGTAACAGATTTAATTTACCAGATATGCAATACGTAGTTGACTATTAAAGACAGCAGGAAGCAAATACCTGGCTAAGTTTGAATACCGATCCTACTGGGAACTGTTGTGAAAGATGGCGTTAGCTGAATACCCAGCAAAGTTTTAATAACACGCCAGCTTAGATTTGGTTTATCAACAAAACGTAAAGCAAATACCAGTATCCGGTTAGTCAGGCGAGTATTGGACATTGAAGATAATGTTTAGAGTGAATATAAAGCTGCGATCTCAATAAGTCGTAGGGTGAATACTCTCTGATAACCTTGGGTTTAGACAATAACAAGCAACAAATTAATACACTTCAGTCATATACTTTTTATTGGCTATATATCGTTAGGCTAAACCGTAGCTAGGAGCCAGCAGAAAGTGTTACATAGGTCCCAGCTAGGTCTGAGTACCAAACGTGTTGGGAGTTTGACATTGTAGAACGTGTTACATGAATAATCAGCTGGGTTTCATTACTCAGATTTCTGTGAATTTGATATAACAGAAAAAGTTATGTGAATAAACAGCTAGGTGTGGGTACCTAGCCTTCTGGCAGGTGAATATAGAAGAAAGTGTCATGTGAATAAACAGCTAGGTTTGGGTACCTAGCCTTCTGGCAGGTGAATATTGAAGAAAGTGTCATGTGAATAAACAGCTATGTTTGGGTACCTAGCCTTCTGACAGGTGAATATTGAAGAAAGTGTCATGTGAATAAACAGCTAGGTTTGGGTACCTAGCCTTTCTGGCAGGTGAATATTGAAGAAAGTGTCATGTGAATAAACAGCTAGGTTTGGGTACCTAGCCTTCTGACAGGTGAATATTGAAGAAAGTGTCATGTGAATAAACAGCTAGGTTTGGGTACCTAGCCTTCTGGCAGGTGAATATTGAAGAAAGTGTCATGTGAATAAACAGCTAGGTTTGGGTACCTAGCCTTCTGGCAGGTGAATATTGAAGAAAGTGTCATGTGAATAAACAGCTAGGTTTGGGTACCTAGCCTTTCTGGCAGGTGAATATTGAAGAAAGTGTTATGTGAATAAACAGCTAGGTTTGGGTACCTAGCCTTCTGGCAGGTGAATATTGAAGAAAGTGTTATGTAAATAAACAGCTATATATATATAGGTTTGGGTACCTAACCTGCCGGCAGTTGACTATTGAAGAAAGTGTTATGTGGATAATCAACTAGGTTTGAGTTCCCAATCAGCTGTAATTTTGATGCTTAAGACGAAGTTGCTGGCTTGATTTTGACACCTAGCACGTTTTTCACATGACATTTAGCTGAACATTTAACTCCCAACTGTCTAGATCAAACTATGGAATGCGGGTTGGGACATGTCACTTGCTAACTGATACTTGCTTATTGCCATTTGCTTATTGCTGATTGCTACTTGCTTATTGCCACTTGCTCATTGCTTCTCGCTAATTGCTACTTCCTAAATGCCACTTGCTTATTGCTAATTGCGGGTTGGACATGTCACTTACTAACTGCCACTTGCTTATTGCTAATTGCGGGTTGGGACATGCTACTTGCTAATTTCTACTTACTAATTGCCACTTGCTTATTGCTAAATGAAGGTTTGGACATACCATTTGCTAATTGCCACTTGCTACTTGACACTTGCTTATTGCGGGTTTGGACATGTCACTTGCTAATTGACAAATGGTTATTGCCACTTGCTTATTGCCAATGCTAATTGTCACTTGCTTATTGCCACTTGCTAATTGTCACTTGCTTATTGCCACTTGCTAATTGCCACTTGCTTTTTGCCACTTTTTAACATCTGAAAGACTGTTAAGACTTCAGCTGCAAGATTATTTATATTAAATATAATTTCAGTATGAAACTTTATTTATGATTCATAATAAACTTATATTAATTTATAATCGATACATATACCCTTGTAGATGTCTTGTTTACTTATAATAGTAACTCATGACTTATGTTCGATGTTCACGAACATGAATCAGATCACGCGTTTTGAAATTGTATAAATCAAAAGCTTTAATGTGATTGAATATAATAATTGTTTGGTATGCATGTTCAATTTTAAAGGTCCATTACTAAGACAAAATCGATTTTTCTTTTAAATCTTGAATTGTAACAGGGACATACAGTTTGAAACTGGCTTCTAAAATTTTACAATAGCCGTGGAGTATTGCTGCAGAAAAACAAGTGAATGTTTTTGTATATCCTTAGATTGACATGGGTGGTCTTTTTGCCCTACTTTCACTTTATGGTATGTTGTAAACAGTCAGAGATATACATTGCACATCATTGGAAGTAAAGTTCTTTCAACTATAATTTAATGCTTATTAAAGTACAACCTATTTACAGCCTCTCTCTATGAGACTTCTGGAAAATTACAAAGATATTTGAAAACTGGAAAACCTACTTTCGTTTTTGAAAAGGCAAACTATAATTCATCAGTTCTTTTGTAAAACTCAAATTTTCAACACAATATGGTCACATTTGACGCTGTATGTCATATTTTTCTTTCTGAGAAGACACCCGTTACAATTACAGATTTAAAGGAAAGGCGATTTGGTCTTAGTAATGAACCTTTCATCAAAATCTTAATATTTTACTTCAATTAAATAATAATTGCTAATGTTCGTTATTTCCTAGTCATGTTCGGTAGTCACACCGATAAGCAATTGGCAACTAGCAATTAGCTATAAGCAAAGGACAATAAGCAATTGGAAAGTAACAAGTGGCATATAGCAATTCGATTGTCCCAACTAGCAGTTAGCAATAAGCAAGTGGCAGTTAGCAAGTGGCATATCCCAACTAGCAATTAGCAATAAGCAAGTGACAAATAACAAGTGGCAAGTCCCAATTAGCAATAAGCAATACCCAAGTGGCAGATAACAAGTGGCATGTTTAGCAATTAGCAATAAGCAAGTGGCAGTTAGCAAGTGACATGTCCCAACTAGCAATTAGCAATAAGCAAGTGGCAAATAACAAGTGGCAATAAGCAAGTAGCAAGTGGCAATTAGCAGGTGACATGCCCAAACCTGCAATTAGCAATAAGCAAGTGGCAGTTATCAAGTGGCAACTAGCAAGTGGCATCTCCAAACCTGCAATTAGCAATAATCAAGTAGTAATTAGCAAGTGGCAATTAGCAAGTGGCATGTCCCAACCCGCATTCCATATCAAACGTAGCTATGCATTAATATAATTTGCTAAGTGTATGTATGTTTGTTTAATTTGTTTGGAATGTGTGGTCCAGTTAATCTCCACATTCTCTGTATCTTCAGAAGTGAGGATGATGAGGTACAGGCGTGTAGAGATACTGTCTTAACTTGTATAATATTCTACGTTTTATTGCAGGTAAATTTAGTATCAAATATTATATAAACAGCTTTAATTGAAAATATAATCAAGTTTCAGATTGTCCTGGCAACATTTTCAACTTCATTTAATTAAACTGAGTTGTTAGATTTGTTATTGTAGAATTTGATGAGATAACAAACTACGAGCATGGTTTCATTTAAGGTTGTAACATGTCAGTCTCATTACATTTTAACCATCGGTTTGATTATAGCTTCAGAAATTTAATTAAACCTCTATTTAGAATTTTCAAGATTTCAATTTCCCATACCACAACCGCAATTATCTTTTACTAAAACAGCGTTTTTTGTTCATATTTATTATCCAAATTTATGAAATTCGTGGGTCATTTATATTTACTCACTCAAGTACAAAATTTATACGTCCAAATTAAATTCAGCAGTTCCCTTAGAAAAAAACCGGACAATTTCACGAAGAAAGCCACCTGTAAGCAAGTACTTTATAAATTACAATTACTTAAATAATTAAAATCTGAAATATGTCTTAGATATAACATCAAAAGAGATATTGTAACGCTGCGTCACACAGACGACATTAACTTGTTCTGTCACGAGAATGATATTTACTGTATTACTGCAATAGCAAACCTACCTCTGGACGATTTTCCTGTATTAAATAAAGTATTAAAACACAACTGTTATTACACAAATACAATAAATAATGCATTAAGATATCTAGGCAAGCGTAAAACCATTGAGCCGAAAGAACGAATGCAAATACAAAAATAATTAAAGATATTGAAAGTCATGCACCGTTGTATCAAAATAGCAACACTAATGCATAATTTCCGATTACAGAAAAAGATGTTTCATTGAGACAACCCGTTTAACACATTTGTTATGACTGATTACGTGTAATCTGATATGAAGTAGCAGTTAGCAGAACTACATTAGCACACAGCGTCCATTGCTTATGAAATACGGCGAACGAAAAATGCAAAATTACAAAATAATAAAAGACGTGTGTATAAGCGACCAAAAAAGTTTAGAAGTTATTTCAAACCCCGTTTGTTTTTGGACGTCATGATTCAGCTTATTCAACCACATTTGTTTTAAATGCGACTTGTGCATAAGAAAGAGCCATTAATTAAGTCAGTCCTGATTTGACAAAATCCCTATGTTTTTTGGTTCATGCAGCAGAGATTAATTTGTCATACAAACTACACCGTATAGCGTTAAAGGACATCCAACGTATAGAAAAAATGCGGCAGAAAGTTATCCGGTGACGAAAGGCACCCCCCGCTGCTGCTCGGTGCTCTCGCGAGCATAAAACGGACAAAACGCACAATCGCTAGATCAACGCACATATAAAGGACGAACCCCGTTCAACTAACGGACATAGCCGAACTAGTACCGCGTAAAACGTAAGCGCAACGCATGAGAAACTGACAAAACGTTCTTCGAACGTTTGACGAACAGATTTCTACCGGTCACGTGACGGACAAAACGGGTATAACCACGTTTTATGTCAATATTCGTCTGGTGAACCATCATTTCACGTCCGTTATTGATCAGTAACAATGCTTTCCTTATCAGTTCATATGAGTTCCTTGTCGTTTCACGTCCGTTATTTATCAGTTCCTATGCACGCCTTGTCAGTTATCGTCCGTTGAACATACGTTACATCCGTTACATGTCCGGTACTAGTCCGGCGGTGAATCAGTATCGGACAAAAACTAATGCAAACCGGACAAGTACAGAATAAGGAACACACAAGTAACGAACAAAACGCATACCAGCGTATTGCTACCGTTCATCTAACGGACGACTTTGTCCGGTGGTGTACGTTCCAAATTTTTAACATACTCAAAACCTTCCGCCGGATGGAACGAACTTCGCCGGACAAGGAGCGCAGACGCCGTATGAGAAACTCAAAGAAACGCATGCGAACGGACACGAATGGATTTAAAATTTTGTTATACGTAGGATGTCCGTTAACGCTAAACGTCGTAGTGTGACTGGCCCATTACTATCTTAATAGTGCATATTGTTTATGTGTCATTTATGATTTTAGGCAGATATCAGAAATATAATGTTCGAGCCAATAACCACCCCCTCGCCCCCGCCCCCGCCCCCGCCCTCGCCCCCGCCCCCGCCCCCACCTCCGCCACCCCTCCCTTTCTTCCACGAAAATATCAAGCATCATGACCATGTTGCTAAATTCGTGTTACTATGGATGTTCAGATTGTATTCTGTTTTTGCCTGGGGACTGAAAGTCCCCTAGACCTAAGTAAGCATACCACATTTCAAACACTGCAGACAATTTAACTGTGCTATGTGCGAATAACAACTGTAAACATGCGCTTTGGGAAAGTAGTGCAATACAGACCAGATCAATCTTTTGTCGCATACGAGAAGAACATATTACAAATAAAAACAGTACATACAACTAATTCAAACGATTGGAGAAAGGTCTATAGCTTACGGGCTGCATTACACAATTTTTTTCTGTTTTAGAAATTACTGCGCTGTTAGCTAATTACGGAAGATAATCATATGCATATCACGGAAAAGTACGGATATTTACGGAAATTTACGGAAACGTACGGAATTCGATATAAGAGTTTGTAGTTTGATTTTCAAATTTCTGATGTTATTTCATTGACAACTTTCTTATTTACGAACGATTACATATAATTAATATATATTTACCTAAAAATAAGTTTCTTTAAAAAAAAAAGATACAATTTACGTACAATCCCGAGAAGGAACTCATGTGATTAATATCACCCGCCATTTATCGAGGACGCTGCATGTCAAGGCCCAGCGAACGGTTTCACCGATTACAACTACAAGGTAACCAAGAATCATTTTTGGTTTTCCCTGTTATACACATTGTACAGTACTGTATTTATATTTCATTGTTGGTATTGCTTTGTTTATTTCTGTTTCAAGGTCTTGTCCTTGGTACACAATAATTTTCGATCCACATCATCAGATATCGCTTGAAGTTGAACAAAGCGCAGATTGAATTATTTTTATTGTTCTCTCAAACAATTGATATTGTTGACCATGTGATTATTTTTCATTTAACGTACGTGTTATAATAAAACAAACTTCCCTGCCATCAATATATTTGTGATTCATTAATTCTGTGTCATATACTAAATTTCGCCCTGTGCACATTTCGACCCGCGCTTTAGGTAAGGTTCAGCGTTAATCACGAAGGTCAAAAGTTGTTTTTAGGGGAGTTAATCTATAGCCCCCAGGCCTTCAGCGCTCACAGCGCTTTGATTATATACTGTAACCAGTTTGCACATTGCTTATTGTTGCCAATGTAGGACCTTTAAGTTTTTTTTGTAAAATCGTATAAAAGTTTAGATTGACCATTTATTAACTATCCGTTGCAAAAAACTAAAAATGACTTAAGAATATATATTAATTGTGTATATTTTAATTTGGAATATCCAAAAGTCCGCATCTAGATGGCGATGTGCCTAACACTTCATCGAACGAATCTTGCTATTGCTTAAAAAGAACCCGTTCCATTGAAGAAGTTTGGGGGAAATGAATTTAACTTTATTAAAACCATTTAACAATAAGATCAGTGTCACCAAAAATTGGACCAGACAATTATAACAGATCATATCAAATATTTGAGTAAAACCAAATAGTGTAAAAATGTTATGATACCGGTGTAAACTCATCAATCGATTGAATATAACCGGATCTGGCGTTAGCCATTGCACTTTCCTGTTAATGACACGACGGCAGTTCATGTTTTAGACTTAATTACATTTTTTCTAAAATGTTTTATTAAGTGTTTATTTATATTAGTATCACTGATATACATTTTATCTCCATACGAAAATATCATACATACTAAAGTGTGCATTATCACTCATAGTTTAGTTACAATAGCCTGTTAATGAAACATTTCAAAATAGCATAATATTATATTGTTGTTTTTCTTATAATATGTAACTAAAACCAACGAGATATCTGTTCTGTATAGAACTATTTTCCTACGCGGTTTTGATCACAACAGTTTGCTAGTCAGACCGGTGTGACATGAAAAATGTAAGACCCGTGAAATACGTATCGCTACTCCGGAGACACTAAATTCAGTGTTTCCGCGAGAGCGCGTTTTCTGCAGTTTTGACGCACTCATTTTGTCAGTGACGCAACAGAAATAGCAAAGAGCGTCTTCTATGACGCAATTAAAATGTGTATGATCAAATTACTACATAAACAACATTTCAACTTCAAAATGCAAGATAAACTGTTTATATAAAAATACGCTTCCGTTATAGGATATGTCTAATTTTGACCCTATTCCGTCGTCGTTGTCGTCTGATTTCGGATTGACCCGCATTTTGTACCATTGCGTTTCTGTGTGCATTTGTTCTAATGATACCGTGACATGGTATCGTAGACGCACAACAAGAGATGGTCGACGAATCTTAACAGGGGAAGTCAAAACGTCTTTCTGGGTGATTTTAATGATCATTTTGTAGTAATTTCGATGAGACTGTCACTATTGAAAGGGGTTTCAGTGTGCCAAATAATATCAAAGTTTAATGTCTACGGTTGAATGCAATTATGAAAAATTCTCTTTGTGGACACATTTGACTTTTGAGATGCAGTGACAAAATGGAAAGCATCCAAAGAGAAACACCTGTTGTCTTGCCAACCCTTTGATTACCCACCATTTTGTGATGTATCACATGCAGTTTTACAGAAGTAAACTGAATAAAACTTCTTTAACATATAGTCACGTCTTTTATTTTTTTACCATAAAGAGTATGACCATCGGAATTTCTAAATGACCCCCAAATTTTGATACAGGGAATTGGCACCGAGGGTCTTCCTCCTCCACGAAAGCCGGAAGTATGACTGTTGAGTGCAACGTTAAATCCGAATTAATTGGCACAATACAATCAACCTCAACCTAATCATCCCTAACTTTTGAATGGCATTAAAAGTTGTTCAAACCATGAATTTTCAGTTCAGTTTTGTCAAAATACATTTCTCAGTTACGATTCATAGCTTAATACTTCATAGGGTAGTTGAACATAGTCACTGAATGACATAATGTAAGCACCAGGGTTCCTATCTCAAAAGTAAAGTTTAAACAAATGGTGAAAGGTCAAAATTTGTGGACAGTTGTGTCTCAAGTTTATAACTTTACTCGTGCAAGGGTTGTCCTGATATTTACACATGTATGTGTACAGTCTATGTTGTCCTGATATTTACACATGTATGTGTGCAGACTGTGTTGTTCAGAGACAATCGATCCTCCAGCACTTTCGGTCCTTTGATTCTGTATTGTGACGCTTTATCAGAAACATTTGGATTATTGGTATGTGTAGCCTCATAACGTAAGCCACGATGATTATTCGGAACTATTTATATATAAAAACCTGTATTTTGAACAATATAATTGAATTTTGTATTATCTATTTTACATTGTAATGGTAATGTGTATGATAGGTCCAATGATTCAATGTTCGTATTATTTTGTTGTTACATTTCTGCATTATTATCATTTTCTGTTTTGCTCATTTTGTTTTGAACGCATATAACAGTATGACATTTACCCCTTCTCTCCCCTCCAAGTAGGTTATTTTGTATGAATTAGCATTCATATAAATTGTATGTTGATAATACTAATCGAGTTTATTATAAGGATATGGTAATGGGCTCCGTCTGTCCGCCCGTCTGTCACACTTTTGTCAGGAACATAACTCTAAAAGTATTCAAGGGAATTTGTTTAAACTTTACACACAAACAGAGGACATAAAGACAAAGTGCAGTACCCAATAACCATAACTCTACCTTGTCTAACTTTCAAATTATTCTCCCTTGTTACACTTTCTTGATTTTTCTTGTCTGGAGCATAACTCCAAAAGTACTGAAGAAAATTACTTGAAACTTGATACAGTGATAGAACACAATGAGAGGTAGTGCAGTGTTTAAGAACTATAACTCTACCTTGCCTAATTTTTAAATAATTCTCCTTTGTTACATTTTCCTGATTGTTCTTGTCTGGAGCAAACTTGAAACTTAATACAGTGATAGTGGACAATGAGATATAGTCCAGTACCCAAGAATCATAACTCTATGTGCTTACTTTTTCAATTACCCCCCTTTGTTATATTTTCTTGATATTTCTTGTCTGGAGTATAGCTCCAAAAGTACTGAAGGGTATGACTTAAAACTTTATGCATTTTATAGAGCACAATAACTCTACCTTGCCTAATTATCCCCCACCAATTGCAAGTATTTTATTAAATTAGAATCCATACCATACCAATTCCTCACCTCAAATTTCTTGGTCATAGAAAGAGCACGCGGCGGGGGGGTGGGGTCCATTGGACATGCATGCAAGATATATTAGTGTAATTTTCTATGAAGGGGGGGGGGGGGGGGGGGGGGGGGGGGGGGGGGGATATTTTTAATCAGGTTATGGAGCGAACACTAAAAACCAATGATAGTTAAGTGTGACATTGACCTTTAACCTTTAACAGACCGTGCTAGGGCATAAGTTTTCCATATCGTCTTGATGAAACGTAAGTTATGTGAAAATATTTCATTGTGTGAAGTTACAAAGAGATCAAGAAAAATCAATGATCCTATAGTGTGAACTCGACCTTGAGTAGTCAGTTTTGGGACATAGGTTTTGCAGGTTATGTCGATGTGATGAGCATTTGAGCAAAGTTATATGAAAGTCCTTCAAGGGGTTTATGAGTTATGGTACGGACACGAAAAACTAATGGCCTTGACCTTGAGTGATGTGACGTACGTCGTCTTGATGAGATGAATATTTGACCAAAGTTATTTGAAATATATTTCATCTTTCAAGATCTTGCACGAAAGACAATTTATTGAAGTTGCTTAACAAGGTCTCACATAAAAATACTTCAAACGATATAACTTCTGGAAGCTAGATTCAAAAGTAATGTTCTGCCTTCGACACGTTTTCTGCATATTACACGTATCACGCCATCTTGAAACAAAACCACAGCTGGTGTGCGAGAGGTGTTTGTTTCTGTTTTGGACATAGCAGGAAAATCGTGTTCTACATAATAGGACTTCGAAAAGTACGATTAAATTCTAAATATAGTGCTTAATTGCGAACCAAATTCTGTATAATTGTTTTTCTTAACACATTCAGCTTCATGGTAGCTTTCAACTTTTAAAGTTTGTAAAAACGGTAATTGGGCTTGACAAACGTCTCCTAGTTTTTACTGTTTAGTTTTTCAAGACAAAATGATGATCAGTTCAGAAACTAAATAGAAATTCAAATTTCCCTTGTTCATATTAAGCACTTCAGTTAATGAAATTCTTTGTTCATTTATATTTAATCACTCATGCGCATGATTTATACGTGCGACTTTCATTCAACATCTCCCGTTTCCGAAAAGACAAATTAATGAAGAAGCTCACCTTTATTAATGACCAGGTGAGTAATTACTTTTATGATTAAAGTCTGAAATTTGTCTTCTTTCTAAAATCAAAAGAATACAATGTATAAGTATTATAATTGCGTAACTGTGTCGCTCCAACACGGGGTATGTTATGGCACACTAAACACATCGACTCTAACTGAATACATGTAATCACTTTAATAATACATTAACTGAAAAGGCTCCGGCTCAACATGTATTTCATAATGTGATATAAAACGATAATGAAACCATTGACGGTGTTCTTAACATAGCGATTGACCGTGTTGTTTATTTATTTGAATTCGAAAAATGTTCGTAAAGTGCGCAGATCATGTTGCTGTAAACAGTCAATTTTTACATTCACTTTTGTTTTAATAGCGAAACTGCAATCTTTCCCCCTGCTTTTTGAACTTGGCGGTCGGAGTCACCTTTGTGATGTCTCCTTTGTGGCGATTTTTGCTCCACCCACTTTTGTAAAAGAAGGGTGTAACTTTGATTTTCTGGTATTTTATATGAATAAATACCCATTTTCAATCATACATTTATGTTCCTCATCTTTTACAAGCAGGGCCCTGACAGCAGGAGTTGTTTGTATTTGTTGTCTAGGCCCAGAAAACACATAAGTGTATTTTATGTAAGTAAACATAAAATAATTTATGGTTTTGGGCACGGACTTTTTATAAAATGTATTTTTTATATGATATATTTTCGTTCGTTATCACTTAGTGTTTTAGTTACTTTTCAAACCATATTATTACTACTATTAGATTAACCGGGCTCCAGCCAATCAGATCTCTTCGTAGGTATTCCGACCAATCACAGACTACGCTGCGTGCTTTCAGAAAATATCTACATAAATTATCGTCAGAAAACTTTTTCAAATCCCTCCTCCACCCCTGCTAAGTTCTCCTCCGATTAAATTTGCTTTAATTCAAAATACTATTGTTTTGTTTAATTTTGCTTGGTTGTTAAATTTTTACCATTCCTGATCTTGACAGATACTGTTTGGCGGAGCCCGAAATATTGTTTGGTATTGGCGATTTTTGCTATGCCCAGTTTTGTAAAAAATGATGTAACTTTGATTTTCTGGTATGTTATATGAATAAATGCCCATTTTCAATCATACATACATGTTCCTTATCTTTTACAAACAGGGCCCTAACAGCAGGAGCTTGTTTGTATTTGTTGTCCAGGCCCAGAAAACCCATAAAGCATTTTAAGATTGGCTGGTTTCTTTCAGAGGCTTCTTTAGAGGTCAAAAAGGCTACAAAAGATTAAATATCAGGAAAAAAATGTTTTTGAGAATATAAGGTAAAAGTGCTTGAAAATATGAAATAAAATGTGCTTGAAAAAATAGAATATGAGAGGTTAAATGAGAGGATGTACAAGAGATGTTTTGCTGAATGTCTGAGGGACTTTTCTTAAAATTGTATTAGTATTTCGAGTGTTGAATAACGCTTTTATAAGTTTGAATAAGTTTTGATAATTTAGATTATGAACAGGTATTTAAATGGAGACCTCGGAGACATAACTTAAAATTGTAATACCGGTTTTATATCGAGTTTTCAGTTAGTGTATTTGCATGATTGTCATATATGGTAACAGGGGAATATCAGAAAAGATTTCTCATATTATCTCGGTATTTATGGGAAAATACTTTTATATAAATTCAAATATTAAAGTTGTTACTATGTAATGATTATTATAATATTATGTTAGGGGCACCAATCAGTGATTACTGTCTTATTTAACATTATGATAGTAACTTTGAACACTATAATCACTTTAACATAGATATTACTATTTCCCCTTGAGCTACGTAATGTTATTTTGTGGACTATTAGTTTTGTATGTGTAGATTTGTATGAACGTATCTGTCATTAAAGTTACATATAGACACCTAAATTTATCTATTAACTAGTTGATGAAACCATTTGTTTGTCTGGGACTGAAATATGTGAATTTGGAAATCTAGATGTCATTATAGATGTCAGTTGAAATAGATTAAATATAAAACGAAAATGAAAATGTAAACCTCTAATTAGATTGCGTATGAGGGTCTACATACAGCCTCAATTCATAATGTAGTGCATATATACACATATATTTTATATATAATATATACATATTTATATATTACCGTAATCCATAAAAGCAAAAATTAATATCTGAAATTCTGTATGAAATTATGAAGCATATGCCACAGAATACATTGTATTATATAAATGCCTTTGAGAATTACTTGAGAACTAATCTAGATGGCTAATGCAGAATGCAGCAGTAATTTGGTACCAGTTATTATTACAAGGAACATCTAAAGTCAGCTAAGAACAAAACAACATAACATATTTACTTCTATCCCAAACTCAACTTAATGATCACAACAAACACTTGCCATGTGTAAGCACTGGGCCAATATCTTCTACATTTATCCATTTAAACAAAACTGTCTATTAAGTTTTGATTACACTAATATAACGAAATTGACCACAGATAAGATACACGATCTGTCAATGGCAAAAACTTCATCTTAAGAGATCTGTAAAAGGAATTAGCGATCACGTTCTGTATACTTTTTCAAACATATCTAAATTGACCAAATAAATACCACTTTGGGTATGTTCTGCAAACTATTCTATTTTATAGCAATCTCTATGTTTAAAGTTTCAGTTTTAACGAAAATATATTTTCCGAAACCGATTTCAACATGACCAAGCATTTCAAATAGCACTTTGTTCTTATTAGCCAATCTATTCAGGCTTCGCCCAAGACACAACATGCGACCCATTGCTCGCCAATATGTATAAAAAAATGAAGCTTTTTTCTTTACCGAAATGCTCTTTTAGATTATACAGCAGAACATATTCTTCAGCCTGTGTATGGACAGTCAAAAAAAAGTGTACTGCCAACCTGTACCAACATGGAAAAGAAGTTGTATAATCATGACAGGAAGGAGAAGCTAAAAAAGACAGTTTTCTTCATTGGCATGGTTGGAGTGACGGCTTAAACCGTTAACAATAAATTATAAAACAATACTGTCTGCAAAATCCAGACTATTATATTTCTCTAGACGACATTTCTCCGGAATTTAAATCTATAATTCTCATTAAGGTTTATCAATATTAAGCCACAGCATATTGGTTACATGTGGTAATGAATCATACCACAATTATTACAGGTAATGTTCTAAACAGCTCTGAGGAGCGGCGTCAATTTAACAGTATTACATTATCCTCTTAAGAAATACTTTTAGTACTGCTTTATACTGTTACAAAAATCAATATAACCAAAGCTATGACAAATTAATATTCTTTTGTAATAGTTTTAGTTTAGTATAAATTATTTCTTACATGTTTGCAGAAATACATTATTCTTTATACATCTTTCGTAACTATATTGCAGTCTTGCCGTTTCGAAAAGTATCCAGTACGTGACCACGTCACAAGACCAGATCAGGTTACCGCATCATATGACCATCTCGGAAAAAAATACAAAAGAAATATTAATGTATGTTAGAACAAAGTATAAATCATGGATGATTAAGACCGCATCTGACGAGAGTGAGAGAGAGAGAGACTGTGTCTTAAAAACTGAGATGCGTGACTCATTAGCTGAAAGAAGGGTCTTATGGAGGTTTTGAGTTACCAATGGTGGTTTAAAAATTGGCGGGGTTGCTTTGCTTAAATATGTTACTCAATTATGGTTATGACAACATTTTCAGCTTTACTGTTGTTTTTTTTTGTTCAAGACATTCATTTCGTATTGTAGTGTATGTCAGGAAACAAAGGCACCGACTCCATACATCTTAAAACTGTAGATATATATTGACTCGCAGGTGAAACGATATTTCATCCAGGCTTAAATCCGCTAACAGGTGCCGTATATTTAACCACTTGGTTTCGAAGGATAAACCATAACTTTGTAATTAAACGTGATGGTAGATGAGTTAAAGATGGGGAAATTTAAGCAAAAAGGATGGAATGGAATTAAGTTATAAATGAGGTATAGATATGGTAGAAAAGTGACGAATGTAACTGTAATAAGAAAAAACCAAACAATGTTTAAGACAAAATGAAGACTGATAAAGTTACAATAGAGATTTGATTTTAGTGACTTAAAGCTTGCTTAAACAATTTACTGAACGCCTGTTTTTTATTCTTGATCAGTAATTGCTGAAAGGCTAGGAAGTAAAGGCGTATATTAACAAACAACGATGGATTTATCCGAGAAATAGGAAGACATACAGCGGAGGAAATTTAAAAAGAATGTGTGTGTCTCCCGACAAGACAATGCGCCTCGCTCTGCAATGTATTGGAGAAACACAAGACAAATGAAAATTCTTGACAGTAGGCGCCATCTACTGGGAATAAAAATCTCAAACAGACTTTGTATGAACACGAAAATATCGTCTCGTCACAATTGGAGAGATACTAAGCTGAAGGCTCACCAGACTCCTCCACATTAGCCTCTAAGACGTTATAGGTGATGTTTCATTGCGATATTTACTAAAATGTGTTAGGAAGACGGAATAATATACTACGCCCTTAAAAGATATATAGATGCCATGTCAGAGTCTTCTGTACAAGGGACATTTTGACCCGTTTATGAAAAGGACTCTGACGACATTTCTGCAGCGTTCGACAGCTATGACAAAATGTCTGTCACTTAAGAGGATGCTTTAGGTATTGATCCTTTGCTAAACAGTGTAGATGATCCGCTTGATAAGTGCCAGTTGCATTGTAAAGCCGATGCTAATGAGCCGATGATGGAAGATTCAGAGATCAGTGAAAAGGAAGCAAAGAAAAAACTTTTGTAATTGACATACTTTATGTACTTTTATTATTCGAATAATGAAACATAAACATAATTATATTACCTTTAGAAATATTTGTTGTTGGTATGTAACAAATAAATATCATAAACTAAATGCATTTAGTACTCTGTTTTTCAAATGTAAATCATTTACCTGCCATTGTCGAGCCATCCCTCTCCCAACCTCAAAAACTCTTCACGCATAAGAATATAAACATAAAGGCTTCGAAATTTTCGAATGCATATCTTGCAATGGAGAACATATGCTTGAAGTAGACACCACGGTCAAAGGTATACATGTTTATAGAATGTTGTACTACCATGCATTATTTATTAAACTTCATTGTAATATTACTATGAGATCGATTTCTAGTAAACTGTTGACAAATCCTCTATTTTGAATGACTCAGAAGTGTTGACTGCAGAATCAGTTTTGTGTGTGTCAACTGTTAACCGTTTTGTGTGTCAAATGCTAACGGAGTCTTACTAAACCGATGTTATCATGAGGGACTTGCGACAAAGACAGAACTTGAAACTTTGCATATGAACCGAGAGAGAAAAAAATTGATAATTGATATATAGAGAATATTAGGCTTCTGTCTTTTGATAACATCTGATATCAGGTGAGGTAGATTCGGTCGGAAAAGGCGAGGCTCTGCTGAGCCTTTTCCGACCGTATCTGCCGAACCTGATATCACATGTTGTCAAAAGACAGTTGACTAATATTCTATTTATCATGCAAAATCTTCATATAATATGTTTTACACTTTAAGGGGCCTAAAATAGAATAAATACGGTATTTATAAAAGAAATTTCAAATTACTACATGTGCCTCGAAAAATAGTTCTATATTTCAAAAGACAAAAATATAAAAACGGCATAAATATAGCTTTATAATTACCTTCATGAGACTATATATAAATGTTTTATGTTATGATATTACTTTGCAAACAAAATTTTTGCTAAGACACACGCAAGAATTTCGAAGTAAAACATTTAGGTATGAGACCCCTAAATCGGTGAAAAGCGGAAGCAGGTTATTTTGTCTAGGGAACATGCGGACCTACACTATGTGTTTGATTGCTGATTGGCTGAAACTAATGGATGCATACAAGAAAAAATTAGTTTGAAATAATCGCTGCATGATAGATCACAAAATGAAATATGAAGAGAAAAATCTGGATATAAATTATAATCAAAATATTTGGTATTTGAAAATACTGACATATTTGGTCGGTGACCACTAAAACTGCCACAGAATTGGGGGTGGTGTCATTGAGCTCCAAATTACTGGCATAAAGTATTGGATCACATGTATAAATTTGTTATTTTTATGTGGGACTAGGATGATTCTACAAAATAAAAGTTCATTTCAGCAGTCGGTGAGATTTTGGGTAGTCGCACCGGAAGAAACCCTTATAATGTAAGTCTATGGAAATGTATTTAGGCGTCTCATACCTAAATATAGCACAGAGAACGATGTTTCGTGTGTCCCCGAGTCCATTTTAGACATTGTTTTGTATTCAAAATAGCTAATTTGGTAACAGATACATTGAATGGAGGTCTGGAAGGAAACAAATCAGCTTTTCTGATATTTTTTGTGAAATAAAAGGTTCAAAAGTACCCCTAGGTCAGATTTAGGGGTTATAACTGTATGATTTTGTTGTGCACACATAAATACGGAGTGTAGAGATGTCAGCGCAAATCTGAATTTATTACTAGAAGATTTTTAGTCTAGAATGCAGGTATGGTTACAAAGTTTCAATATACGGGACCAGCAGTGGAGAAAATGCTGAAAAAGAAATGTGCAAGGGCAGATAACATGTTGTCAATAGAAGTGTGAAATGTGGTTTATAATTCACAAAAGATAATTTACAAAGTGTATTCCCGAGCTTTTATGCTCGGATTTTAGTACGTACTGTGATTTTATTGATGAAATTGTGTTTTTAGACCTGTTACTGAATCTCAAAATCACTAGACGGGTAAATATCACCTAAATGGCTACTGTTCTAGTAAATGATTTTCGTCACCTTATGATTCTAGAGCTGAAAACATATCAAACAAGTATACTGTTGTAATTAAAATGTGTTATATAGATCTAGTCGCCATGAAATTGCGTGAAAACAGTGCTAGCATTGTAATTTCACAAAAATCGACGTAATTCTTATCACAAAATGCGACAACATGTCCCGGAACGCATAGGGAAGGGCAATATAGATTTTGAATTACCTCCCTTTAATTACAAAAAGCCTTAAAACCCAATTTTGAGAAAATCTGCTCAGTTTTTGTAGCTAATTTGTTGTTTTTCATTACATTAAAAACGAATTTTGTTAAATATGCATCATTTCTTGTCGCTTTTGCAATTACGGTCTCAGAAATACGAATATTACTCTAAAATGGTGTACAAAAAACGCTTTTTTGGCCTCAGAGGGATGCATCGCGTCAGTTATCGTCTATTTCAATTGAAATTTCATGCATAGCCGTGACAATTCATATTTTAATGAAAAAGTGGCACTTAAGAAGCATTCGGTTCTTTACAATTCATGGTACATGTGTTAGAAATTCAAATACTACGCAGATTACTCTTAATTTTGGGCACCCTGAACGTCCATCTAGATGTTTAATTTGGTTTTTTTACTGAACAAGCGTGTTTGTACGGTGTGCGTATGTACAGCCTTAACTCTATTGTACGTTTTGATGTAAATTTTGATACTATCCTGCTTTTTTAGAACACTATTTTGTGATAAATAAGGCAAAATTTCTTCAAAATTTCATTTTTTGGAAGGGGTGGGGTAACATAACATGCCATTGCAAGAAGAGTATATGATGTATCAACCAAATAAACACATATATTTTTAATAGACACCTGCTCCCTGTCCACTCACATTTTCGACTCTGAAAAGAAAAAGACTACAGATATGACAGCTGATATTGAAGCAATTTGACAAATTATTTTAAAGCTCAGCAGCAGCACACGAAATCGTCTCGACCTGGTCATCAATATGGAGGTATATTCTGCATCGTGATGCTGTGCAGATTAAATCAAAGCTATACTTTGGTTCAGCAATTATTATTTTATTATTTGAAAGAGTTCTAAGTGCGTACAAAAGCAATCGTTTCAGTCTTAAATATAGCACAGAGAACGATGTTTCTGTGTGTCCCCGAGTTCATTTTAGACATTGTTTTGTATTCAAAATAGCTAATTTGGTAACACATACATTGAATGGAGGTCTGGAAGGAAACAAATCAGCTTTTCTGATATTTTTTTGTGAAATAAAGGTTCAAAATGTACCCCTAGGTCAGATTTAGGGGATTATAACTGTATGATTTTGTTGTGCACACATAAATACGGAGTGTAGAGATGTCAGCGCAAATCTGAATTTATTACTAGAAGATTTTTTAGTCTAGAATGCAGGTATGGTTACAAAGTTTCAATATACGGGACCAGCAGTGGAGAAAATGCTGAAAAAGAAATGTGCAAGGGCAGATAACATGTTGTCAATAGAAGTGTGAAATGTGGTTTATAATTCACAAATGATAATTTACAAAGTGTATTCCCGAGCTTTTATGCTCGGATTTTAGTACGTACTGTGATTTTATTGATGAAATTGTGTTTTTTAGACCTTTACTGAATCTCAAAATCACTAGACGGGTAAATATCACCTAAATGGCTACTGTTCTAGTAAATGATTTTCGTCACCTTATGATTCTAGAGCTGAAAACATATCAAACAAGTATACGTTGTAATTAAAATGTGTTATATAGATCTAGTCGCCATGAAATTGCGTGAAAACAGTGCTAGCATTGTAATTTCACAAAAATCGACGTAATTCTTATCACAAAATGCGACAACATGTCCCGGAACGCATAGGGAAGGGCAATATAGATTTTGAATTACCTCCCTTTAATTACAAAAATGCCTTAAAACCCAATTTTTGAGAAAATCTGCTCAGTTTTTGTAGCTAATTTGTTGTTTTTCATTACATTAAAAACGAATTTTGTTAAATATGCATCATTTCTTGTCGCTTTTGCAATTACGGTCTCAGAAATACGAATATTACTCTAAAATGGTGTACAAAAATACGCTTTTTTGGCCTCAGAGGGATGCATCGCGTCAGTTATCGTCTATTTCAATTGAAATTTCATGCATAGCCGTGACAATTCATATTTTAATGAAAAAGTGGCACTTAAGAAGCATTCGGTTCTTTACAATTCATGGTACATGTGTTAGAAATTCAAATACTACGCAGATTACTCTTAATTTTGGGCACCCTGAACGTCCATCTAGATGTTTAATTTGGTTTTTTTACTGAACAAGCGTGTTTGTACGGTGTGCGTATGTACAGCCTTAACTCTATTGTACGTTTTGATGTAAATTTTGATACTATCCTGCTTTTTAGAACACTATTTTGTGATAAATAAGGCAAAATTTCTTCAAAATTTCATTTTTTGGAAGGGGTGGGGTAACATAACATGCCATTGCAAGAAGAGTATATGATGTATCAACCAAATAAACACATATATTTTAATAGACACTCTGCTCCCTGTCCACTCACATTTTCGACTCTGAAAAGAAAAAGACTACAGATATGACAGCTATATTGAAGCAATTTGACAAATTATTTTAAAGCTCAGCAGCAGCACACGAAATCGTCTCGACCTGGTCATCAATATGGAGGTATATTCTGCATCGTGATGCTGTGCAGATTAAATCAAAAGCTATACTTTGGTTCAGGAATTATTATTTTATTATTTGAAAGAGTTCTAAGTGCTACAAAAGCAATCGTTTCAGTCTTTAAATATAGCACAGAGAACGATGTTTCTGTGTGTCCCCGAGTCCATTTTAGACATTGTTTTGTATTCAAAATAGCTAATTTGGTAACACATACATTGAATGGAGGTCTGGAAGGAAACAAATCAGCTTTTCTGATATTTTTTGTGAAATAAAAGGTTCAAAATGTACCCCTAGGTCAGATTTAGGGGATTATAACTGTATGATTTTGTTGTGCACACATAAATACGGAGTGTAGAGATGTCAGCGCAAATCTGAATTTATTACTAGAAGATTTTTAGTCTAGAATGCAGGTATGGTTACAAAGTTTCAATATACGGGACCAGCAGTGGAGAAAATGCTGAAAAGAAATGTGCAAGGGCAGATAACATGTTGTCAATAGAAGTGTGAAATGTGGTTTATAATTCACAAAATGATAATTTACAAAGTGTATTCCCGAGCTGTTTATGCTCGGATTTTAGTACGTACTGTGATTTTATTGATGAAATTGTGTTTTTTAGACCTTACTGAATCTCAAAATCACTAGACGGGTAAATATCACCTAAATGGCTACTTTCTAGTAAATGATTTTCGTCACCTTATGATTCTAGAGCTGAAAACATATCAAACAAGTATACGTTGTAATTAAAATGTGTTATATAGATCTAGTCGCCATGAAATTGCGTGAAAACAGTGCTAGCATTGTAATTTCACAAAAATCGACGTAATTCTTATCACAAAATGCGACAACATGTCCCGGAACGCATAGGGAAGGGCAATATAGATTTTGAATTACCTCCCTTTAATTACAAAAATGCCTTAAAACCCAATTTTGAGAAAATCTGCCAGTTTTTGTAGCTAATTTGTTGTTTTTCATTACATTAAAAACGAATTTTGTTAAATATGCATCATTTCTTGTCGCTTTGCAATTACGGTCTCAGAAATACGAATATTACTCTAAAATGTGTACAAAAATACGCTTTTTTGGCCTCAGAGGGATGCATCGCGTCAGTTATCGTCTATTTCAATTGAAATTTCATGCATAGCCGTGACAATTCATATTTTAATGAAAAAAGTGGCACTTAAGAAGCATTCGGTTCTTTACAATTCATGGTACATGTGTTAGAAATTCAAATACTACGCAGATTACTCTTAATTTTGGGCACCCTGAACGTCCATCTAGATGTTTAATTTGGGTTTTTACTGAACAAGCGTGTTTGTACGGTGTGCGTATGTACAGCCTTAACTCTATTGTACGTTTTGATGTAAATTTTGATACTATCCTGCTTTTTAGAACACTATTTTGTGATAAATAAGGCAAAAATTTCTTCAAAATTTCATTTTTTGGAAGGGGTGGGGTAACATAACATGCCATTGCAAGAAGAGTATATGATGTATCAACCAAATAAACACATATATTTTTAATAGACACCTGCTCCCTGTCCACTCACATTTTCGACTCTGAAAAGAAAAAGACTACAGATATGACAGCTGATATTGAAGCAATTTGACAAATTATTTTAAAGCTCAGCAGCAGCACACGAAATCGTCTCGACCTGGTCATCAATATGGAGGTATATTCTGCATCGTGATGCTGTGCAGATTAAATCAAAGCTATACTTTGGTTCAGCAATTATTATTTTATTATTTGAAAAGAGTTCTAAGTGCTACAAAAGCAATCGTTTCAGTCTTTAGGTATGAGACCCCTAAATCGGTGAAAAGCGGAAGCAGGTTATTTTGTCTAGGGAACATGCGGACCTACACTATGTGTTTGATTGCTGATTGGCTGAAACTAAGTGGATGCATACAAGAAAAAATTAGTTTGAAATAATCGCTGCATGATAGATCACAAATGAAATATGAAGAGAAAAATCTGGATATAAATTATAATCAAAATATTTGGTATTTGAAAATACTGACATATTTGGTCGGTGACCACTAAAACTGCCACAGAATTGGGGGTGGTGTCATTGAGCTCCAAATTACTGGCATAAAGTATTGGATCACATGTATAAATTTTGTTATTTTTATGTGGGACTAGGATGATTCTACAAAATAAAGTTCATTTCAGCAGTCGGTGAGATTTTGGGTAGTCGCACCGGAAGAAACCCTTATAATATAAGTCTATGGAAATGTATTTAGGCGTCTCATACCAACACAGACATTTCAAAAATGGCGGCTTGGGCTCACCAGCAAAAACAGTGGGGTATTCCAATTGTAAACAAACGAGGAACTAGAGAGTTGCTGGGTCACAAGTGAGTGGTTATTTTTCAACTTTTGATAGTTAGCTGATATTTTGAACTGAAAAAAGTCCGGCATGTGAGCGTGGTTACAAAGTGTTATCATGTCACTGACGTGATAACATTTTAAAGTATCGGACAGGTGTTATCGGTCAGATTTCATGCTAGTTGCATGATAAAATGAAAGCGATAGAATAATAATCGAAAGCGTCAAGAGTAAAGATGTAGCGGATACGGTATCTATTTCAAAAACGCCCCATCGTTTCAAAATATTTGGCAGCTATAACAGCTAACAAGCTTCATCTAGCCTAGAGGATCTACATTGAAACAATACTACTCTTTGAAGATTTTGAATTTTACGTTGGGTTTCAACTGGTGATGTTTGCGATAGAATACCTTTTGTGAATCAGATTTAATTAATGTATGTGTTATTGGTTTTTATTTAAAGCTCATTATGTGTTTAGTTTATACTAATTTATTTTAGCTCGATTGTGAAGAAAGCTTGCAGCTTATCGAGTCACTCTCGAGTCCGCTTCCTGGAAAAAACCAGTACTGGTGTCATATGAAGAGGTACGGTCGTGACCTTGGTGGGGTTCGAACCCGCAACCTCCGGGATGAGCGGCAGACACCTAAACCTCTACACCACCGCTCCTCATTATGTGTTTAACTATGAAAAGAATACATTCCTGTGTCATTGAAAGGGAGAAAATAGTAAAGAACAATAAGATTGTTTATGTGAAACTTTGTTAGGGATATAGCATTTATCAGTCTACTTCTAACAACTTATAGAGTCTTATGAACTTTTTTATGGCTATAAACACTTGAGTTAATTGCAATTCCAGGGACTATGAAGCTATTCATTCATTTAAAGTAGTGTTAAAACTATTATCAAGTTGAAAAGAAGTTACTGGCAGTTTTACATTACCTGAATTTAAAACTGGACATTCTGTTATGAGTTACTGAGAGAAAATTATACATCATTTTTTACGTTTAACTCAGTTAATGTCTTCACTTAAGCATCGTACTTTTATGTCGAATATTTCGTAATATTGAATCTCAATGTATCGAATGTCATATATGACTACTTCCAGTACACAACAGCCACAAGATGATATGCATTGTACTTTGGTCACTATCCTGCAAGTGCCTTCTCGTGATGTTAGCACTACTGTAGATCTCAAATATTACCAAGGTGAACAGTCTAGTTCTCTTTTGTGTATGAAATCCGCAATGACAAATGAACGGGTTATATGTAACTAGTAACTTCCTTCTTAAACCATGGAACTTTTTTTATTATTTAACGTTAAGCATACACAACGTTAACTTTGGCGCTCGGCCGGGGTTACTGGGTGCAGTTTTCTCTCAGGTGTGCACAGCGTGAATTTCTAAAAGGCAAATAAAGTTACTGATCTGTTCAAGGCCCCAAAAAGAGTGTTCTACCCATCTCCTGTATTTTATTTCTAGTTTCAAGTTCTGCACACCATTCCGATGAAGTGAAAATTTGGCCATAGTTTCATTCAAGTCCATCAAGTTCAAGACTCAGACCTTGAGCCAGTGCGACCGTATCATGGGTCTACATATTGTCTGGATGAGGTGATCATTTGATTGGAGTTTTATTAAAATCCTTTAAAGTGTTCAGCAGATATTCAGCGGACAGACTCAAATCTGTGATCTTAAGTAGTGACATTGATCTTAAGCCGTCGTGACCGGCTCGTGGATTTTGTATATCGTCTTGATGAGGTGAATATTTGACCTGTGTTTCAGCAAAATGCTGCAAGGGGTTAAAGAGATATGGAGCGGACAGGAAATAATATACTTAAACGTTTGAGCTTAAGTTGTCACCTTGACCTTGAGCCAGCTTAGCCGCCCTATAGGTTCTGCAATCGCCTTGATGAGGTGAACATCTTACCAGAGTTTCATCAAAATCCTTTATGGGGTTAAGGAGATACGGAGCAGACATAAAATGTTACGGACTGACGGAGGGCCGGAGTGACGGACGGAGGAAGACCATTTATATACCCCCTCTCAGTAGTCGGCGTAGGATAATAAAGAAAAACTTTCTAATGAAAAAAGAAATGTAAGTACAGTTTTGCACAGAGATGACACAGATCGATTCTCACTATAGAATATTTTATAGCAATTTAAGTTCTCTGAAATCCTAGATGTTGCTGTATCATTGAATAATTGAATAGAAATCGCTCAACCGCGACCTAACGCCGAAACATCTGGAATGTTTTGCAGCCTTGAAATGTAAAGCAAAAGTGCATTTGTAACGTAATATGTATCTCTTTTACCATTACCAAAGCTGTTTCACAAGCCTTTATAGACAAGACAAGAAAGAAAAATGTGTACGATATCAAATCTCTTCCATACCCCTGACAGAAACTATGCAAATTTTAACTTTAGCTGCATGTAGTTATGGGAAATTGTCTGACATAACTATTAGTATACCTATAAATGCAGATGATTGATATTCCCATATAAATATATCTGAGAAATGCGGAAGTAATTTTGTGCAGATCATTAACATGTGTCAATCAGATACATAGATTATGACATTTGTACCACGCACGACGGCAGTGGTGTAAATATGATATACTACATGGATTGATATTAAAGACAATTTTGTCATTTGTATTGTTGTTTATTGCTTTTTTTATTTCTGATTTTTTGCGTAAGACAGCATTTGAACCCATTATGGTTCCGCAGTTGTGAAACACGATCGCTTAAATAATGTATTGTTCATGTTCCTTGACTGAATCGGAGGCGAATAGGATAGTCCGCCTCGGCAAACCTCGTTATTTGTACTAAAATCTTAACCTCAGTGGATGTTTCCATGTCCAAGCCCAACCCGTATTGAATTAAAAACTGGGTGACTTTTTAAAACAAACTTTGAGATCTTTTGGGCTATGCCCCTAAGTGCATCAACCGGTATAGTAATCATTTGTCTGTGCCTCAGAAATCTCACTTCTGCTGACATCGGCGAAACACTAGCCCAGATCTTCAACAGCTTATTAATATCACAACCAAAAATCTATATTTTAAATTCTGTAAATAATGTTTCTGGAATTTCAAGAAAACCAAAAGTACAAATGCGTTTTATGTCCATCAAATGGTACAAAAATACCGACATGCATATTTTTTTTTTGCATTTTTTTTTTTTTTTTTTTTTTTTTTTTTTTTTTTTGTTTTGGGGGGGGTTTTTGTTTTTTGGGGTTTTCTTCGGGCCCTTTTCTTGGAAAACAAGTATTGGGGTTTTTTGAGGAGGTACGGTCGTGACCGCAGAATGGGAATTTTAAACCAATCACTTACATTTTTTCACTCCAGGTCAGATGACAACTCGCTATGTCAGGCTCGAAAGCAAGTTCACATGAATATTAAACAAATTAAAAATATATATAAAAAATATATGCGTAACTTAACCAAGGTGAGTTATTATTCTCTACGAATACAAAAATCCCAGTATGAAGCTGAGATTGTGATGTTGTCCAGAACATGACCACTCTGCATCAGCATAATCCATTAGGTGTTTTTAAAGGAAACAACTTGTTCAGGACTAGCTGAAATACCAATGCAATATAATACAATATCCTTTCATGTGTATAGCTATTGGGGGGGGGGGTTTTGTTTTTTGGTTTTTTTTGGGGGGGGTTTTTTTTGGTTTTTTTTTTTTTTTTTGGGTGGTGTTTTTTTTTGGGGGGGGGGGTTTTTTTGGGGGGGGGGGGGGGGGTTTGGGGGGGGGGGGGGGGGGGTTTTTTTGGGGGGGGGGGGTTTTTTTGGGGGGCGGGGGGGGAATTTTTTTTTTTTGTGACCAAAGAAAATAAATACAAATTTGATACCTATTTGTTAGATATACTATGGTCATTGCAAAACTTATTTGTTAATTATTTGCTTTCCTCGCAATGATTTGGTGCTTATTTGTTTAAATAATAAGCCACTCCTCTTTATTAGTTGATACTTATTTGTTAGATATGTGATCCCTATTTCAAAAAGTTATTTGTTAATTATTTGCTTTCAGCGAAATGATTTGGTGCTTATTTGCTTTAGTTATTTGTTAAGCTTATTTGCATGGCATTTTCAGAAGCAATACATATCTACCAAATAATTATTTGTTAGTTATTTACAGTGATTATTGTTTCCAATCTTTTTTTGTTTGGGTAACAACAGATAGAACAGAGTTTTGTAAATTTAACATACAAACATATACAAAAACAAAGTACAGTAATGTTCCTGTAATAATACCGCCCTTCACCGGTTGGGTATGAAAGTTTTTTGTAGAGAAATTTTTGGCGTTAGCTCAGTGACCTGAGTTTTGACATACTTTTTGAAACAATAAAATATTACGAATGAAATTCGTTTGTGTCCTCTCAACAACCCTTTCAAGAACGGTCTTATACACATCCTCACTCTCATGATGCCGATCTAAAAATAAAAACATGTCCTTAAGGTATACAAAAACAATCTGTCACTGGCGGATTTGAATACCTTAATATCAAGAGCGGTCTTAATATCGGATAGTCTTAACAACGAGATAGAAACGAAAATAACAGTAAAATATTCTCAATGATTTTTCTTACCAAATCAAATCAGGATTTTTTTTTTTTTTGGCGTTATAGCTGAGTACGCTGTGTTTGGGCTTAATTTTTGGACCAGTCAAATGTTACGAGTGAAGACGCGGTGAATGAAATGAATTATTTTGATGGAGATTTTGTTCTTCGGAAAACATATCGTCTTCTGAAGATATACAGGACCAGTTGAAGGTGGTTATTATTTTCAAAACTATCCCATAGGACCTCTTTCGATTTAGACTAAAGAACAATAATAATTGGAAGAGCTGAAAGCAGTATACTCAACACAGGTTGGAATACTAATAGTGAATATTTAATACAATTGGTTTAAAGCTATCTGCTTTACATACTTCCAGAATTTTAAATCACACATGGTAGTGTATGTGGTTATCGGCCGACACGTACTAATTGCTCTCAACTAATGCTATCACGTTGAGAATTGGGGCTGTCGCGACCTAAATACGCGATGATAGCATTTTATTTGTTAGTTAGTACAATTATGTTATATAACGTCACTATGAGAATAACTGCAAAAAATGCAGGTGCACAACAAATTCGTTCGTGTTTCCCCAACAACCCATTAGAGAACGGTCTAATACGCTGCCGATCAATGTAAGTCATAAGCTGCTACGAAATCGCTTAAGTAAGCAAAAAAGGACTAATCATGGTGCAGATTGGAATTTCGCCGATACGCTTTAAGGTATATGCAAGAAAAAGAATATATCACTGGCTGCTGGTGTAGATTGGAATATCCGGCTCTCGGGTATCGTAACTGGTTCAGTAATAGACTTTGGTAATGTAAGGTATCAACAACTTCTTGTTGCCAGGCACACGGACAGCTTATCGACGTAGGTGACGTCCCCGTACACTGCACATTATAGTAAACGATCGATCACTGCGTACCGTCACAAACATTATTGTTATTTTCTTATTTAAACTATAGTATAGATAATATACAGAAGCACTGTATACTTTCAATGACATATATCTGCAGTCAAAGATTTGTTGCGACTGTTTAGTGATAGTATGCAACCCTATCAACAGACTGCACGGAATTCTTACTTCACGATTTTTAGTACGAAAGCTGCCATGCATGCACCCGGTAGTTCCCCAATCTATACAAACCTTTTCCTATAGACTGTGTACTACCAAAATGATTATAAGAATCACCGTCAAACTTTTCTTTAAAAGACTGATATAATCAATCAGTCACTGTTTCATCAATTTGACATATCATTATAATGATTTGTGTAATGTAATCCCATAAACTCATACAGATTTATACTCTTTGCCGCCTTTAAAGCAACATGTTTTGTACAATTTATAAAGCCCGCGAATACCTTCATAGAAAACATGGAAGTTAGCTTATCCTCTATACTCCGTCAACCTAATACGGTCCTAATTTATTTCCCAAAAAAAAAATCGCGGAAATTATCCGATATTTAAAAAAAATCCACTACACTCAATGTTCTTTGACCTATATAGCAGCCGGGGTCATTTCCAAAATAAAGTTATCTGATCGCAAAATGACTACAAATCTGATCTTAATTAAATATATATAGGCCTTTAATGAGATTTACCCGCGGAAAACATGCATTTTACAAATATGAGGATCTCCTTTTTCTCGCGAGTGAATAGGTTCCTATGACAACTCACATGTCACCTGCACATAGTTAAATGGCTCAGTGCACATGTTTGCACATTTACGGTAATTAAGTCTAGATTATGCTTGGACTCAATTAATTATGATAGAGCACATACAGCTAATATGCAACGTCTTAGTGAAGATTACTAAAGTGTAAAGCGAGACGTTGTTGGCGGTGTACTGGTGCGACAGGCAGGTGATACGAGCTCAACTCATTTAAATATTAAACCGTTACTGAAGAAACCTCCAAACTATAGTGTTATTTAATTATACAATATAGCAATTATGAAGAAGCAATGCAATACGATTCAGTATCATGTTTATGTCATATTTGAAATAAAAAGTGTGATGGATGAGGGCTGAATATTGCTTTGGAAATGACAGTTTACATTAGTAGAATGTAACATTTGGTGCGAAAAAATCGTGCATTTGATGATTGATGTATGCCAAATGAAGTTTGACGCCTTGACACCGGTGCTTAATTCATAATGGCACTATTAATTTAGCAATTTTGATAGCATTTATTTGCTGAATGTTGCACCGCTAAATTGTATTTTTCATTGCAATGTATTTAAAGTTTATTATCCCTATAAACTTTATCGTCACCTCTAGTATGACTAAGGGGACATTGAATTTATACATGCACAGTGAGTTATCGCTGACTAAACAGCTTGAACATCAACACGTACCCAACTGCTCACAAGGAAATAGTGCTAGGCTAGATACACCTCCTCAGATCCACAAAGAAGGAGAAACATGTTCAAATTCGTACCAGGAAAATACTTAAATAAACCCGCTTGAATACACAATGTAAGAATAAACATTTAAAGTAAATCCACGGGCAAAACAAAGTACACTCGCTGAATATCAGTACAACCCCCGTCTTATCATCCTTTAAATGAAAATTCACAGTTAGATATGGCAAAAACTGACTCGAACGTGCTAAGAGACGATGTGAAGTTTGTTTAAACGGTGATATAGAGGTAGAATTTCATTTCATATTTATAAATAAAAGGTACAAAACCAAGTATTATATACGCCGTGCAAGTATGTTCAAACTTATTCAGTTGTTCAATTCCAATGATACACTCATTCTTACGGTGGCACAGAGGTGACATGACTACTCTTTTTTTAATTGCACTTCTCTTTTTTATGTCGTGTCCACGAGATATTTACTCGAGGGAACGACTTAGTATGTCGTGGTAACGAGTAACTAAGTCGTAGGAACGACATAAAAAAAGAGAAGTGCAATTTCAAAAAATAATATTGCATTGAAAAAAAGAGCAATGCATTAAATAAAGATAGGTACAATAAAAAAAAGTAGTGCATGCTAACTAAGTCGAGGGAACGACTAACTATCTCGTTCCCACGAGTTAAGTCGTTCAGCTATGTCAAGGGAACGACTTACTAACTCGTTGGAACGAGATAGCTATGTCATGGCGGCGACTTGCTATCTCGTTCCCACGACATAGTAAGTCGCTCCCATGACATAGCTAACTCGTTCCCACGACATAACTAACTCGTTCCCATGAGTTAGTAAGTCGTTCAGCCATGTCGAGGGAACGACTTACTAACTCGTGGGAACGAGATAGCTATGTCATGGCAGCGACTTGCTATCTCGTTCCAACGACAAAGTAAGTCGCTCCCATGACATAGCTAACTCGTTCCCACGAGTTAGTAAGTCGTTCAGCTATGTCGAGGGAACGACTTACTAACTCGTGGGAACGAGATAGCTATGTCATGGCAGCGACTTGCTATCTCGTTCCCACGACATAGTAAGTCGTTCCCATGACATAGCTAACTCGTTCCGACGACATAGCTAACTCGTTCCCACGAGTTAGTTAGTCGTTCCCTCGACATAGCTAGCATGTACTACTCTCTTTTTTATTGTACTAGGTATTCTTTTTTTAATGCGCTACTCTTTTTTTTTCAATGCAATACTTTTTTTAAATGCAATACTTTTTTTTAGAATTGCACTTCTTTTTTAGGTCGTTCCCGCGACTTAGTTACTCGTTACCACTACATACTAAGTCGTTCTCTCGAGTTAGTATCTCGTGGAAACGACATAAAAAAGTGCAGTTAAAAAAAAAAGAGTAGTGCATGTCACTTCTGTGTCACCATTCATTCTTCTATATTAACTGTGTTAAGGATATACGTGAGATAACATTTTAAAAGCAATGTGAAATACTACAGAAGAAATCAAATAATAAATCATGACCTTAATATTTTGCAGTTTTTATATGGATGATAAACCACATGTATGTACAGTTTAAATCAAAAAGCATAATAATCCTCTGTCATTTCTAGCAATATACATTTTGAAGTTTAATTGCGTTTCGCCTCAGCGCAACGTATGTTTGGGGTAACGTAACTGAAAGTCACTGGTGAGGTGGCAATTATCAATTTATCACCGTATCGGTAGTAGTGAATAAATTCGTTTTCGATACTGACAAGACTTCGTTGAAGTTACTGACATTGAACTAAATTCCACTGGTAAACAATGCAGTATTCTAAATTTGCTACAAAGGCACATAATAGTTAAATGATAAAAATGATGAATAATCGTGATTTATATTAAACAATTTTTTTTCGGCAAATAACAGTTCATTTCGGTAAATATTTAGGTATGTGTTAAAACCCTGACCAGACCAGACTGGAACACACAAAAAGGCCGATCGTACCAGAAATTTTCGCCGATATGACTTAAACACAATAGCGATATTATTTCGGTATTAAAAATATCTGCATTTGGTACATGTGTAACCAAACTAGATTTTTCATTGTTGAAGTAATAATATTGAGCACTAAGAGCAGTATCGAAACGTTTTCATCTGTAATAGAAACTATAAAATTCAATGTTAGTTCACGGAATGGATTTAGTTGTGTGTGTATATAGGCCCGCTAATGTTTTACCGAGTTCTGAGTTTTTGTTTATGTTGTTTTGTTCATATCGGCGGAAATTTCCGGTACGTTTCGTGCTTTCCGTGGTGTAGTCTTTTACCCCCAACAATTAAAATTTTCCAAATTGAAAGACCCGCCATTACGATCTTTGCGGGACTGTTTCTCGCCATTATGATGGTCAGGAAAATTGTTTAAAAATTTAAAATTCGCATAGAAAGTACAGTAACAATGCATTGAATATAGCCTATGCTCACTACAGATGACCACTATATACAATTTACATTCGTAAATA
>JAFMSR010000002.1:41147868-41269935 GCA_022818135.1 Saxidomus purpurata
TTAAAGCTGTAATCTGTCATACAGATGTATATTCCATTTTGAACAAAGTATTACACTTAAGTTATATCATGATTTTATTGTATTCTAGCGGGAATTTCATTTTCTTGCAACCGATATTAAAATGAAATAGGAAGTAATATGGCAATCTAGACATTAAAATAATCAAACTGGGAAATTGATGAAATACTTAATGGAACTGGAAACCTTAAAAGAATAATCTCCTAACAATTTAAAAATGGAACATGCATAAAAATGGATAAATCTGTCCATTGTTACCCTTCACTTGAACAGTACGGGCTAACGGACATAAAACAGTTTTGTTCCCTATGTATCATTGCACAAGAATTCTTTTTTCCCCCTGTAACATATATTAACATAAAAAAACTTTAAGAAAGGAAGTAACTTAAATGGAAATCAGCAACTGAAATGTACAATTTATATTCTACATATTTATAATGCAGTCGGACAAAAAGGCAAACACTTCTAGACTCAAGTTGAAATGTTTTACAGAGATATACTGAAGAATTACATCAAGGTAATCAATGTTGTGTTGGTCTGTACATAGTTGGATACAAACAATTTAACATTTACTGGTTTTGGCATTCTGAAAAAAAAAAGAAATACTAAGTAACAAGTTAAATGTCATATCACATTTAAATAAACTTACAGTTTCCTTGTCCCAACATTTCCGTACAATTCTGTTTTGTACATATATAACAAAGTATTAGCCAAAACAAGATCAATTCTGAAAACACAAGTCATATACCATCATTATGCTCAATAGAACATACATCAATAACTTTACCTTTTCCAACAGGAGTTCTTTTGAGTGTAGTGGAAGTCTCAACAAACCTTCATAAACCTAGAACGGTGTCAACTTTTTCTCTTGATAACGTCAGTCTTATTGAAACAAGTAACTTTTCAACTTCACGTTTATCTCTAATGCAGGCACTGATACAGTGACACTATAACTTAATGTCCAGCAATCAAGATGGCCTTGTTTCATGACTGCAGACATGCAATCTCTCTCAAACCCCAATAAAAAAAAAATGGACTGTGTATGACTATAATCCATGTATACTGCACGGAGCTATCTCTCACTTTAAGACTTGGTGACTGACTGCAGCGGACCAAATCAAGATGAAGCGACTTTGGTAAGCCTAGCTAATGAAACTATGAAAATAATACTGAGTTAATGTCTTGTTGCCTCTAGGCTAAAATGTGTTCGTAACTGTTTCAAAATGGTAGAAAATAGAAGTACTGACAAATGTACATTTCACACTTCATGCTTCACAACAATTTAACTTAAAATCATAAATATTCATTGGATTTGATCTCATTCAGGGTAAACCAGTATTTGCATGCCCCACATAGTTCAACCTTTAAGTATGCCCTACATAATTCAAATTGAAACAAATCTATTTATTATCATTTAAACCATTGGAGACTGCAATAACTGCTGAACTCAGCATATCACCAATGAATATATATAATTATACAGTAGCATTTATACTGAATTAACACAACAGATAAAATACAGCACTATGTGATGGCAGGAATATCTTTCATGAGCATGTAAATCTTAACAACAATGAATTTTACATGATTATTTAATTATATTTCAATTTAAGAAAACTGAAAACCACAACTAGGCCATTCCTCACTTGTCTGCATTCATACAATTTTTTATAGAGACAAAATGTGTAAAGTAGCCAAATCTAGGAAAACAGTCGGTACTACTGTCTGTGTAAAACAGTATCTGCTAAACACATGACTATTTCTTAATCACCTGTTTCCTTAAACTTCCCCCCACTGAATTTCTACAACAGACTTAACAACAAGCAGTGTTGAAGATCATGATCCTATTGTACAGACTGCAAGGACAGACTCTCTTGCAGCCAGCTGGATTGATGTTTGGAGTATCTCATTTGGTTACGGCAGGAACCAGTTTCCTAATGTCAGTGGATGCTCAATTAAGCATACAGATCTCAAAGGTCCTCCCCTCCCTACAGAGAACAGCTTGATACACTAGCTTTGGTGGAATAACACATGATTGAGATCCAAGACATTCTATGGATACTGCCTAACTTCACACTTTACCTACCCACAGCTAGACAGTTTGAGGCAAAGACCCTAATATTATTTAAAAGTAGCAACAAACTCCGTGTTTTATAAAGCAAAACAACTATTCTATGTTCTAAGCAACAAGAGGACCCTAAGGGCAAGTATAGCTCTACCGGACTGACTGGACTGTTCGGAGTGAATTTGGGAAAATCTTTTGAATGCTTTTATCTAGAAAAGCTAACAGGTCACTGTGTCAATGACCTCGACTCACTGACCCTAAAACAGGGATCATCTACTCAGTAACACCACTCATCCTATTAAGCTTGAAGACTGTTGATGATAATTAGATCTCATAATTTTGACCAGAAATGTTTTTCGATGTTCAGGTCCCATGTGACCATGACCTTTGACCACAAAAGCAATAGGGATCATCTACAGGTTACATGCAACCTTCTGAGCAAGTTTCATGAAAGTCAAATGAAAATTGTGACCTGTAGATTGTTATCAAGGAACTTTTACATTGACCTTTGACCCCAAAAACAGTAGGGGTCATCTACTCGGTAAGACCAATCATCATATTTAGTTTGAAGACAGTGATATAGATCTCAAGATATTGATAGGAAAAGATTTTCAAAGTTAAGATCCTTGAACCACTGACTAAACAATACAATAGGGATTATCTACAGTCTACAGGCAACCTTCTGGGCAAGTGGCATAAAAGTCAAATGAAATCTGACCTGTAGAGTGTTGTCAAAGTAACTTTAAGGATTGACGAACCACCATGGCATAATTTATCCAGTAGAGCTAAAAACATGGTAATCTTTTATATTTCATTAAAAAAATTCATCAACATATACACGGGTTTACAGTTTCGAGACTGTACAACGTAGATATCCGAAGCGTAAGGAGTGAACTTGAGTTACCTCCCTTGAATTTCGAGTAAACCGAATGTATAACGCTTATAATCTATAGAAAATGAGCTATTTGTAAACTGTCCATCTGACATGGTTGCTGATACTGTCACAATAAATACATCATTGGAAAGCTTACGATCTTAGTTTTCTAAAGATATGTAATTTGATACATTTTATTTATCCACAAACATTTAATCAGTTGCTAAACCTGACCATATATCGGGGATTTCATGTAGAAGTAGCATATAGTTATCAGTAGCCAGTTACCGTTACTCGATAAAAATAGACTGGAAATAGCCCCGTTTGAAACTGTAAAGTCGTGTATTGACCCCCCTACATGGCCCATTATTTTTTAGCAAGGAACACTCCCCCTACCCATCCGGAGTGTTAGCGTTGCACATCTTCTGTTTGTGTAAATCAGTTCCAAAATGCCTCCAAGGATGACAAATGTGTAGTCCCCACACAGTTCTACTATAATTTAGTAAAGAAGGGCAATGACTCTGAAATGTGACCCTGTGAACATTTGAGCTGGTGAGGCAACGTGTTGTGTGGGATACATTATCTAGTTATGTCAGTCTATTCACAAGTAACCAAAGTGTTTTATCAGCCCAAACATGAACGACTTCAATAATATCATATACAACACTTTTTAGTGTCTGTATCCTTTATCTCCCAGTCTCGGGCCTGGGTAATGAATGGATACATTATAAATTAATAAAGTACAAGCGGCAAATTCTTTCCTTTTTGCTTTAAAGTCGTTCATGTTTAAATTTGCCTATATGGCAGCTTACGCCAATGTTTTTGTGGAATGCATAATTTTGCAGACTAAAGTTGCAGTGCAACTGAGAGTGTCATAGCTTGTACAGTACTTAAATGCTGAAGGACCAACAGATACCATAATCTACTACGCCATTATTACATGATACCGGTTTTTTTCTAGACAACAAATCTATTGTAAAAGCAGTGTCTAGTACAGTATTAACTTTGTTACTTTGTATAACCTTTAATACAAAAGTGCGCTCATCAATTATGACAATAACAATTTCTGACTTCTTTACTGGTTATAGCAGATTATCAGATCAACTGCTGGATATATCATTTTTTTCTTCAATGTTTTATTTTACCTTCTCTTTGCAATTCTCCTATCCATCTCATGTGACTGCGTAACCGCGATTTAATTACATACAATAACGATATCATTCAAACAATAAATTAATTATTCATTTACAAACTAAGAAAAACAGCTTAAGAAGATCAGTAAAAAGAAAGAAAAATTCTGTATCAATATAAATATGACACTGATCTTAAGTTTTTTTTTTAAATCAAACTAATGATTGCAAACAAATAGCACATTTTATCTGAAAACAGCTGCCAATAATAACAAACACAGAACAAACAAAAGATCCCAGGCACTTTACCAGTAATCTATTCATAGATGACCTGGGACCAATCAATATATGCAACTATTCCAAGTCAATGAAAGTTTGTTTTGCATGATTTATCATGTTTTATCATAAGTGCATTTCTCGCCATCTGATGGTGTTATACTGCTATCACAATAACTGTCAACAATTACTTCACAGAAGTTACACACAGAATAATACTTCTCTGACAAAAAACAATCTCTTAATTTATTCAACTGTACAGTTTCTTTCTATAAACACCTCCTCTCGCATCAGTTTCATTTCGGCAGCAAATCTGTACGTGTGTTGAGCACTTATTTATCATTGTGCAGAAACACAACCGATCCTTGCCCTAAAATAGTGATTAAAACACTACGAACACAACACACTGTCTGTCTGTGTATGAAGTAAATTGTAACTTGACTGTTGATCTACTCTGTCACCTCTGAAGGTTCCAATTTTACTTGTTTATCTCCAGGTTCTTCCTTGATACTTTCAATTTTAATATGGTCTTCTAAAGCTCTTTTTGTTGCTATGGATACCGGGGGATTTGTTAGGGCAGTCACCTGTGTAAGGTAAACAGATGCATCAATATCTGAGTTTTTTTTTTAAAAACTCACGAATATTCAGACAGCGACAAAACATGAAAGTTTTATGTGAAATATTTATTGGGAAACAGTATTGAATGCAAGACAAAATAAGGCTAATTCTGCAATGGAAATGAAATATACTAAAACTAGCCAAAGAAATTTCGGTTCTATCCCTAAAAGAATCAATCGTCTGACATAAAAATTAAATTATTACCAAAACAGGTTGTTGCGCTGCTAAATTGCTTACAATCTGCTGTTGTTGTTGTTGCTGCAAATGTTGCTGTAGCTGTTGCAGACTGACAGACTGTGTATTAGGTGTTGACTGAGATAAGGCCTGTTGTACCAGATGTACTCCAGACTGCGACAACAAGGTCAGTGGCTGCTGCTGATTCGACACTGGCGACTGGGCCACCTGTAAAATACCAGTTTGAATCCTTCGAGTACCGTTGTTGACAGACAAAACAATTTCTTATGGTAATAAGCCTTTTACACAAAGTGTTCAAAATTGAAATGGTATAATTAACTCTGTAACCTAACAGACTTTGATCTTCTAAGCCACTTAAAAGATCTTCAAGGGTCAAGTTGTTGAACATTTAAATCACAACCTAGCTGGCCCGGCTTCAATCCTTGGCGAGTCTACACGATGTGTGTCACTGTACCACATGTATTGCTACCTGAAAACAGTATACAACAGGTAGCACTGTACTTTGTAATATTTAAAATTATCATCAGTCTTGTTTTTAAGTTTCCATATATTGTCTTACTATGACAAGTTTATCAATACCTTGGTTGCAGAAGTCTGTCTTTCACCTTTAAATATGCGTGTCAAGTTTTGCTAAGAAATTTACCTGACTGTAGACTGGGACACCTGTAGGTGTTGTTACAGAGGTATTCTGTGCTGCAAGCGCAGACATGAGTTGATGTGCAGCTTGCTGACCAGCATGAGCTGCTGCAGCAAGTTGCTGGGCTGTAGCCCCACCTGGAAGACCTCCAGTTGCTAGCTGTGCATGCTGACCTCCTCCTCCACCACCTCCACCTGGGCCTTGCATTTGACCAGGCAAATTGGCAACAAGGGTTACAGGTCTCACCATCTGACCAGTGGATATAGGAACTACTGCTTGCAACTTTTCTGCCAGAGCTGTAAAAGAAACAATTATCATAACTGAAGGGAAAGTGGACATACACAAGAAACTGGATGATTAACGTCCCTCATATACTGAAGGAACAAGAGCTGTCCCTCACAAGTGACGAATGCCCCCCGAAAGAGGCGTCTCACAGTCTGTGTCCTCTCCATGTGCTCAAATGTGCTATGTAATTTTAAAATCCTTCCATGAATGACAGAGTAACCATGCATATAGTATTCCATTACTTTTAAACACCAAGTGTGATCTTGACCTTTGAGGTAGGGACATGGTTCTTGCAGACAACACAATGTCTTGATGTGCTGAACATCTGTGCCAAGTTATTTTTAAATCAATCAATGCATGACAAAGTTACAGTCTGGACACAAATGTATGCATATATACAGGATTACATTACCTATAAACTCTTAAGGGTGACCTTGAACTTTGAAGTAGGGACATGGGTCTTGCATGCGACAAGTCGTCTTGATGTGCTAGACATTTGTGCCTAGTTATCAAACAACCCAAAAAAAAATTCCAAAAAAACCAAAAAAAAAAAAACCCCCCCCCCCAAAAAAGCCTGACTTGAACCCCCCCCCCCCCCCCCCCCCCCCTTGTGAGGATGCGATGTGGGTCTTCCCCCCCCCCCCCCCCCCCCCATGCTTGCTAGAATCCTTGTGCCCAACCCCCCCCCCCCCCCCCCCCCCCCAAGTTATTTTAAAATCCTTCAATGCATGACAAAGTTACAGTCCGGACACGAATGTGTACATATATCATGCATTTATTTTTTTACATAAAACTCAATGACAACAGACAACATGACAAGCCCACGAACTGTGATATGGACCTGGCTTTAGAGTTAAGCATGTCATGCTGTCCTGGTAAACAACTGTCGCTCTTAGTGTGACCTTAACCTTTGAGCTAATGACCTGCATTTTTGTGTGTGACACACCAACCCATTTTTGTTAACAGCTGTGCAAAGTAATCTTACTATATTTGAGGAAGTTACAGCCAAGACTACATCTCATGTGTCCATTTTCCACCTAAAGAGTGTGACATTGACAAATGAGCTACAGACCTTGGTCTTGTGCTTGACACACCCTCCAACTTTGGTGATCAATTGAGCCATGGCAATCAAAAATCCTTTGATACAGCCCCAACAAAGTCACCTGTGTCATTTTTTCAAACATGTGACCGTTACCTTTGAGCTATGGACCTTCTGTCTTGCATGTGGCACATCGTCTCATTGTGGTGAACTGTGGCACATAAATCCTTCAATGCATATAGAAGTTACAGCCACGACAAGGCTTAATATTTCCATTTTTTATCTTTAATCTCTCAGTTTGACCTTGACCTTTGAGCTACAAACCTGGGTCATATGTGCAAAATGCTGTCCTATTGTAGTGAACAATTATGCTAGGTAAATTCAAAATACTTAAATGCATGAGGAAGTTAGAGCCCACACAAGCTAATCCGGACGGAGGGACACATATATACCAACCCGTGATAACTATATCTAGCTGGCTCCACAACAATCCTTTTATTTAGCAACATAATTTTTCATTGACAGGTGGCACCAGGTTCATTGTCACTTTACAGTAAATCTAACATATGTGCATGTACATCAATTAAACTATATTTGAAGACAACAATACTTGTTTTGGCTGGACTAACAGAGTATTCACAGGTTAAGAAATACATATTTCATTTACAACTACGTGAGCCCACTACCTGAAGTAATGAATGAACACAAATAAACTTTAAACAAGAGGGCCATGATGGCCCTATATCGCTCACCTGAATACAAGTCCACTTGCCTAATGGGTGTGGTCAATTCTGACCCAAGAGACATGATTAGAACAAAAGAGGTGGAAGACCACAAGACAATGTTACATACCAAATAGGTTTTCCTATATACGTCTTTGTAAAACAAGTGACCCCCTTGGCGGGCCCAATATTGACCCCAAGAGTACGATTTGAACAAACTTTGAGGAAGTCTGCTAGGCAATGCTACATGCTAAATATCTAAGCTCTAGGCCTTGTGGTTTCAGAGAAGAAGATTTTTAAAGTTTTTCCTGTATAAGCTTATGTAAAATCAAGTGACCCCCTTGAGGGGTCAATTTTGACCTGGGGGTCATAATTTGAACAATCTTGGTAGAGGTCCACTAGGCATTTCTACATGTCAAATATCTAATCCCTAGGTCTTGTGGTTTCAGAGAAGAAGATTTTTAAAGTTTTTCCTGTATAAGCTTATGTAAAACCAAGTGACCCCCTGGGCAGGGTCAATTTTGACTTGGGGGTCCTAATTTGAACATTCTTGGTAGAGGTCCACTAGACAATGCCACATGCTAAATACCTAAGCTCTCAGCCTTGTGGCTTCAGAGATTTTTTTTTTTTCTCCTATGTGTTGCCATAGCAACCAGCATTCTGCATGGAATGGAATTCTTTGAACAACTTTGATAAAGCTTCATGCAAGGAACATCCCTGCAAAGTTTCATCAACATTGGCCTAGTGGTTTCAGAGAAGACGTTGTTTGAAGGAAATGGTGGACGGACAGACGGATGGATGCCAAACAGAATGCGATCCTTATAGCTCACTCTGGCACTTTGTGCCAGATGAGCTAAAAAAACTTTTAACTTTCAAATCTATAGGAAGTGCAGATGTGGATACAAAAGGCTAGTGCTGTTCTGATTAATCAGCTTGGGTATAATCACCAACTTTAAAGATCTTTCTTCTTGATTTATAAACAGTCACATGTGGAGTTCTTTTTCCTGAATATGATTCTGAATCTCAATTAACAGCAAACACCAAGGAAAGTGTTAAATTTTTGTTTTATTTTCAGAGGTGGTTCAAATCAACTAAGGATTTTGTCAGGTTTGGAAGAAAGCTACAGGATCAGCTGAAGTATGCCTAGCTCTACTATGTACATGTATTGACTTTAAAAACACTTCTATTTTTACAACTTCAACTGCCCATTCAAAAAACTCATTTGTTCATAAATGTCTGTCACCAACACTAGACTTACACTGCCTCGTTATTAATCTTAGGAAACGGTGCTTCCCCTACAATCTGAAAATGTAGTCCATATTTTCAAGTATTTTTTTTACCTGGACCACTAAACAAGAAAGCCCTGTATCGCTCACCTGGCTATAAAACATGATCATAAATAGCAAAAGGGGTCAAATTTAGCCTGGGGATTTCTTTTTTTAACATTCACATTCTTCACAGAGGTCCCCTACATAATTCTATATTCCAAACATCTATGCTCTGGACCAAGTGGTTCTAGACAAAAAGATTTTTTAAGTTTTAAGATTTCCCTCCATAAGCCTATGTTTAATAAAGTGCTCCCCCACCCAGGTAGGGTCAATTTTGACATGGGGGTCATGATTTGAACAATCTTAGTACAGGTCAACTAGGCAACGCTACTTGCAAAATATTTAAGCTAAAGGTCTTGTGGTTTCAGAGAAGAAGATTTTGAAGTTTTCCCGCTATAAACCTATGTAAACATAAAGAGACCCACAATTGGGGTCAATTTTGACCTGGGATCATAAATTGTACACATTTGGTGTAGGTTCACGAGGTAATGTCACATGCTAAATATCTAAGCTCTTGTGGTCTCAGAAAAAAAAGATTTTTAAAGTTTTTAATAAAGTTTTTTATATAAACCTATGTTTAAACAAGTGACCCCTGGACCGGGGTCCATTTTGATCTGAGGGTAATAATTTGAACAATCTTGGTAAAGGTTCACTATGCAATGCAACACGCCAAATATCTAAGCCTCGGGCCTTCCTGTTCTTGAGAGATTCTTATAAGTATTTTCTTTCTGTTGCCATGGCAACCAGAGTTTTGCATGGAATGGAATTATTTGAACAACTATGATAAGGCTTCATGCAAGGAACATCCCTGCCAAGTTTCATCAACATTAGCCTTGTGGTTTCAGAGGAGATGTCGTTTGAAGGAAAATGTGAGTGTACGTACGACATACGACGTACGCCGGACAGTGAGCTATCCTAATAGCTCACTTTGGCACAAAAGGTGAGTCAAAAACTTTCTAAACAAATGTCTTTGATGAGAATTTACTGATACATGGTAGGGGAAGCCTCACAAACCAGAAACAGAACAAAACAGACTTTAAACTTCAGGTAACTGTAAAGCATGCCTGCTGCTTACATGGAAACTTGAAGCATCCTCTTCCTTGGTAAAAGAATGTATTGATCACTTTCAATTCCTTATCAAATAGTTTACATAATTACTGTATGCCAATCTTCAGTTCTCTATTACCATTATACCACATGTGATGAAAATATAATTCAATATAGACTAAATAGAATAAACTGTATCAAACTGTCCTGTTAGTGTAAGTAAATTGTAGCTACATGTTTATTTTATTATAAATATATGTTCCACTTTTTGATGTGCCTTAAAGAGTGGAACCTAAGCATATCTAACAACATTGCACAACTTGAGATTAATTAAGATTTTTTATCAATCTCAAGTTATACTTTGACTGTGTGAATACATGTTCATTCTAGTACTGGCGTTTGTTTGGAAGACTGCAACTTGCACACATGATATTAACAAAGATTTCCCTATGTCCAAGAAAGGAGCATGGTTGTATTAAAAAAATGTACTTATGTGTTTGGGACTTTTTGCTCTAACCTTAAATACTGACTGACCAAGAACCCTGCAGTAGTTTGTGCGATAGCAACTTTCATTCAAACTTTAACCAGTTTTTTTAAGCCCAAAAAGCAGCATAATTTTATCAAATATCATCTCCAAAGACAAGTGTTAAGATTTGTGACTCTGACACCAAGGTAAGTAGACTAGCTTGCACTATTAACAAGAGCTGTCAGATGACAGAATACTTGACTATTCCAGGCACTTAGATAGCACTTTAAAAACATTGCTATCAAAAAGGCTCAAAACGCACAACTCTTTATCAAGTATGCAACCCGTCAACATTTTCTTATAGTTTCAAATGGATTACCAGCACAATGTAAGAATGCATGAAAAACTAAATTTTCTAAGCTAAGAATTGTCATAGTTTCCATTAATTTCAATCAATAGCTATGTAATTTGAATGCTGATAGCCGCAAAGGCTTTACTGAAGTTTCTAATCAATCTAATCATATGTTATTGAGATTTGAGGCTGAGAGTAGCGTACATGCAAAACTTTAACCAAAATTTCTAAGTTGATCAAGGGCCATTATTTGAATCAAATTTGGTCAGGAGTTATTGAACTTGACTGTCTGGTACCACTAAATCGTTTAATTCAGTTCCAATCAATCCAATTACTGGATAATGAGATAGCTTGCATGTGAAACTTTAGCTTGTATGTAAAACTTTAACCAAAATGTCTTAGTGCAACAAGGGCCATAATTTGAATTAAATTCAGTTAAGAGTTACCTTGACTGCCTATATCTTAGTACACACAAATGAAGCTTTAAATAAATTCATTAACAGAATAAGAAGGTATGTGCATGGAAGTTGCTTGTATGCAAAATATCGAAGTCCAACAAGGGCTGTAATATACATTACTGGTAGATCCATTCAGGAGTTGTCTTACTTGACAGTTAGATACAAATTAAGTTTTGAATTAATCCAATAACTGGACCAGAATGTGTTAGTCCAACAACGACCATAATTTGAATTTAAGTCAGTCAAGTTATTTAATGTGCTTGTCTTGTGCCCTTGAATGCTTTTTCCAAGTTTCCAATCAATCCTATAGCTGGTTATTGAAAAATATGTGCACAATAGTAACTTGCACTCTAAACTTTAACCAAATTACAGCCTGCATACAGAACTTTAACAAGAATGTTTAAATCAAACAAGGTCAAGGGCCATTATATGAATAAATTCAGTTAAGAGTTATCTGATATTCTTGAAGACTTTAATGAAGTTTCAAATCAATCCACTGAGTGGTTACTGTGATATTTGCACTATAACAGCTTGAATGTAAAACTTCAACACAATTTTTTAGGTCCAACAAGGGCCACAACAGTCAAGAGTTTTCTAACTTGGCTGTTTAATACCACAGTTTTTAAACCAATACATTCACGGAACCAGAATGTCTTAAGACAAACAAGAGGCATAATTCGAATTTAAGTCAGTCCAGATTTATATATTTCGCTTTTCTGATACCACTGAACAATTTAAACCAATTTCACAAGTGGTTGCTGAGATATGTGCCTGCATGCAAAACTGTAACCAAATGGGCAATGCTGACGCAAGGGTGACTGCAAAAGCCCTCCTTATTCTCCAGATTGTCTATCTAAAAAAAATGTTATATCTTTTACAAGAAAGTTTGAAATTAAACAATATAGGGATGATAGGAACTATCTCAATATACACAAAATGCAAAGGAATAACACCATAGCAAAATGAAGCACAAGACAGACAGGTAAAAGAGAAGTATAGTCACCTTGTGGAAATCTCGGACCCAGGCTGTAACTGTATGGGTCCATACCATAAACTGACAACAAAATAAACTCATGTAATTAAGCAAGCCGGCTGTGAAAATCAAGAAGCATAGATAAAGCATAAACTCTCTATTGTAACATAAACAGAAATCTTTCATAAAAAGCATCCTTAGCCCAAATTTGGATTACATGATAAGGTATAGCATTTCATCACTTTAACACACAACTAAGGTCGACTGTTAAACAATACACAGAAAGGTTAATAGAAAGAGAAGACTGCAACATGCAAGTAGATAAATATCAGATAAATACCCGTAACTTAATGTATCTGACTATGCAATACAGTTAGTGATTTACTTCTGTAGCCTATATATAAATGGAAAGCAAAAAAAACACCAAGCTGTTAGTACTGTTTGTTCTTTTTGACATGTCAGATAATTTTAGACTGGCTTAAATATGAATTTTTCAAACAAACAAGTGGGTGCAATGCAGAGTCCCCAACCGAATATGACAGGATGAGGTAAACATAATCACTACATCTCCATGAAAATCCTCCAAGGGCTTTGAGAGACATACTCACATAATCTAAGACCACAAATGTTACACTGACCTTTCTCACCATGATCAGATTAACATTTGACCTAAGTTAAATGAAAATCCTTCAAAGGGTAGAGGAGAGTCTGTTGACCTTTGATGTTTACACGAGATCTTGAGCCAAGCTTGGTTCAGACTTAACATTCCCTCCATGAAATTAACATTTACCCAAAGGACTTCATTCAACAGGTTTTGTGGTATGGGCACCAATAGACTGCTGTGTGCAAAATCAGTCAATACACCTTATCATTAAAGACCAGACACAAAATACTGGTATATAACCCCTATACCAGTGTGACCTTGACCATCAAGATAGTTCCCCAGTGGTTGTGCATTACACACCTTTGTTGTATGGAAAACTAATGTATAAAGTTATTTCAAAGTTAGTGCATACATGTACTAGTTACAGCACCCACAAAAAGTACTGGCATATAACCCTACATTATAGGTTTTAAGCCCCAAGTGTGACCTTGATCTTCAAGGTAGCTCTCTGGGTGTGGTGCATGACATATCTTTAGGGTATGGGCAACAATTGTATGAAATTATTTCAATATCAGTAAATGCATGTAGAAGTTACAGCCCTGACATAACGTACTTGTATATAACCCTACATTACATCTTTTAAGTCCCAAATGTGACCTTGACCTTCAACGTAGCTCCATGGGTGTGGTACATGACATACCCTTGTGTTATGGGCAACAACTGTACAAAGTTATTTTAATGTCAGTACATGCATATAGAAGTTACAGCACAGACACAAGGTGCAGACAGACAGATGGAACAGAGCAAAACTATAGTCCCAAGCGGTCTTTGATCGGTTGGGGACTAATAATCTGTTTATGAGAGCTGTGAGTTACATTATGAACAAGAGCTGTCCCTCACAAGTGACGAATGCCCCCGAAAGAGGTGTTTCACAGTCTGTGTTCTCTTCATGTGCTCAAAACATGTGCTATGTAAATTTAAAATCCTTCCATGCATGACAGAGTTACCATGCATACAGTATTCCATTACTTTTAAACACTAAGTGTGACCTTGACCTTTGACGTTGGGACATGGGTCTTCACACGACACATCAGCTTGATGTGCTGAACATTTGTCCCAAGTTATTTTTAAATCAATCAATGCATGACAAAGTTATAGCCAGGACACAAATGTATGCATATAAACAGGATTCCATTACCTGAAAACTATAAGTGTGACCTTGACCTTTGAGGTAGGGACATGGGTCTTGCATGTGGCACGTTGTCTTGATGTGTTAGACATTTGTGCCAAGTTATTTTAAGATCCTTCAATGCATGACAAAGTTACAGTCCGGACATGAATTTTAAGTGGGGACGCACAGACGGTGCGATTTTAATATGCCACCCTTCGGGGGCATAAAAATCCACATTTTACCAAGCATTATTAAACTTTCTTTGAAAAACACAAGTATCTTCAATGAAAGAGACTAAAATATGCCTTTCTATATATCTGACAGGTAAAAACTAGACAAAATATACACAACCTAATCAGCGAACACACAGCAAGTCTATGTTATTGTTATTTTAAGGGGCTTACCTGGATTCTGTGATGATGGATCTTTTTTAACTTCAACATGTGTTGCACCATTTGCTAAAGCTGTAAGACCAGATGGCCCATTTAACATGACTTGTGTACCATTTGTTACGATAACCTTGGGTTTGCTGATGACAGATGGTAACTGATGAAGGGCAGCCCCTGTTCTAATGTTACTTGAATGTGCTGATGAAGTGATGGTGACAGGACTGAATGCACCAGAACCTAAAATATACACAGAAATATGGCTACTCCAAATAAATTAAAACAAATATATAAATATAGACTAGTAATGATGCTACAAACTTCTTTATGAAAAGCCAATGCTAATTAATATCTGCATGCATTTCAAAATGCTTGCAGCTTAAAGAACCATTGTCTAGTCTGCCCACTGTTACAAGTTAACTGTTAAAGAGTTTAGATGTCCTGTGAGGTAGTGTGGGTATGACCCCCAGTAGGGTACGAACTTATGACCTCCAAGCTGAGCAACAGTCACCTAACAATGCATCAAATCTAAAATTAAGGCATGGACAGGCATTAGCTAAATTACTATATGGTAAAAAGTTTCTGTGAATTTTCATTTTCTGAAAACAGGTTGCCCACTTTCATAGAAGTTGCATGTAAACTATAAATTAACTACGCTATTCAATAACTAACAAACCTTGCAGCATATTGTTTGCAGGTGCTGCAATATTGGACTGACTGATTCTCAACTCTTCTGCTGATGGAGGTAGCATTGGTTGTGATCTCTGAGCTACAGCAGAAGCCACCGCAAACTGCTGCTGTTGTTGTTGTGCAATCATATGCGGGGACAGTTCATCCTCCGGAGTGGGACTTCCTTCTCGAGATAAACAATCTGGGGTAAAAATGCCACCCATGTGACTAGGAGATGCCGGAGCAGATCTAAAAGGAGAACACAATAAATGAGGTTGCACACAAAACAGACAAAGAACAAATAGAAAATGTGGAGTTAGTATGTGTTCATGTACAAACAGTGTTCAAGTGATTAAATGTCTTAAAAGTATTCTAACTATTATTATACATGTCAACCGGAGCCATGTTAGACATGGCCATCCCCGCCAAGCGCTTTCTATGACCAGGAAATCTGAGGTGAGAGGAATGGTCCATTTTAATAAATATTAGAATAATTTGTTGAGGGTTATTCACCTGAACTTTCTGTGTTCATGTCGCACTTCTTTTCAAGACTAAAAATCTGAAATTGTATGCTTTGCACAAACGTTTTATGCAAAAATCAACAAAGGCAGATAACTCAAAACCAGGTGAAGTTTGAGTTACGGTTCTTTGACACTGCACTGCATCTTAATGTCTTATGTAAGTGTATGCAATTTGAATCAATTCTGTTCAGTACTTAAGGAGTTATGGCCTTGCCTGACAAGAAAAAGAGTCATAAAGGGAGATATTCAAAATTAGGACAAGCAAGAGTTAAGGTCCTTATACATTGCACTTCCTTTCAATGCCCTCTGTATATGAACTGACCTTCCAGCCAAATATCCATTTGGGTTTTGCATGCAGCACATTATTTTGCCATAGTTATATTAGAGTAAGCTTAGCGGTGGACATCAAGTTCTTTAACTCTGTAATGTTGCTATGTAATGCTGAGATGGAGAGTGGCCTTGACCTATTTCACGGTTGCCAAGGTGTTGTGAATAACATGACCTTGCGCTATACTTGCTTATTGGCAATGGCTGTTTTTTCTATACATATATATGTGACAGTTACACAGCAACTAGGGTTGAATTTCTCATAAAACTAATTATATTGATATATAACTATCATTAACTTTAAACTAAATTCACATCTACACAGTTGAGTCAACAGAAGACATTTTTTCATCTTTGTAAAATATTTGAAATCATGATTGCTACAAGACTGAAACATATCAGCAGAGGAAATTAAGACCTGGCCTTGGAAAACATTTCAATATATGGCCAAGAAAGATGTATAATAGGCAAACTGGTCAGTTTTTTGTACAATAAATCAAAATTACATATATATTACAAATCTAACGCAGTATTTTCATGATATCGCAAAAAATAAGAAACATTTCCAAACAACATAATTATGAAAGAAAGACATAAAATTTTCTTTGAGTAAACAGAACAAGTTCTATCATTATTTTATCAGTAAATGCATAATACTATATCAGCAAATTCAAATTGATTACTGGTATGAGTCTTTGACTTTAACCTCTAAGGAAACAAGAGCTGTCAGTAGACAGCACACTCGACTTTTCTCAGTGCTTAACAATAAAACAAAACTTTTGGCAGAAAGACAAAATACTACAGCAAACTTTAAGTTGTTGATGATATATAGGCATGACAGAGCCAGTTGCACACAAGACTAACTTCAATAAACAAGAGGGCCGTGATGGCCCTTTATCGCTCACCCGAGTACAACTGCTTTTAACAAAGTTGCTAGAAATCATCGAAACAACCTTTCTGACAAATTTCAAGGATATTTGGGCTGAAAATGTTAACTCTAGAGTGTTAACAAGGTTTTCCCATATTTGGGCTCTGTGACCTAGTTTTTGACCCAAGATGACCCATATTCGAACTTGAGCTAGAAATCATAGAAACAACCTTTCTGACAAAATTTCCCAGGATATTTGGGCTGAAAATGTTACCTCTAGAGTATTAACAAGGCTTTTCCATATTTGGGCTCTGTGACCTAGTTTTTGACCCAAGATGACCTATATTGAAACTTGAGCTAGAAATCATCGAAACAACCTTTCTGACAAATTTCCAGGATATTTGGGCTGAAAATGTAACCTCTAGAGTGTTAACAAGATTTTTCCATATTCAGGCTGAGTGACCTAGTTTTTGAACCCAGATGACACATATTCGAACTTGAGCTAAAAATCATCGAAACAACCTTTCTGACAAATTTCAAGGATATCTGGGCTGAAAATGTAACATCTAGAGTGTTAACAAGGTTTTTCCATATTCAGGCTGTGTGACCTAGTTTTTGACCAAAGATGACCCATATTCGAACTTGGGCTAGAAATCATCGAAACAACCTTTCTGACATATTTCCAGGATATTTGGGCTGAAAATGTTACCTCTAGAGTGTTAACAAGATTTTTCCATATTCAGGCTGTGTGACCTAGTTTTTGACCCCAGATGACCCATATTCGAACTTGAGCTAGAAATCATAGAAACAACCTTTCTGACAAATTTCCAGGATATTTGGGCTGAAAATGTTACCTCTAGTGTTAACAAGGTTTTTCCATATTTGGGCTGTGTGACCTAGTTTTTGACCCCAGGTGACCCATATTAAAACTTGAGCTAGAAATCAACCAAACAACCTTCTGACAAACTGCCAGGATATTTGGACTGAAACAGTAGCCTCTAGAGCCTTAACAAGATTTTTCTATTTTTGGGTCATGTGACCTAGTTTTTCATCTGAGATGACCCATATTCGAACTCGTCCGAGTAATTACTGGGACAAACATCCTGACCAAGTTTCGTGACAATTGAGGCAAAAATGTGACCACTAGAGTGTTAACAAACTAAGTGTGGACGGACGACGGACATTCATCGATCCTAATAGCTCACCCTGAGCCAGCTCAGCTGAGCTAAAAAAGTCATGTCAAAAAGTCGACCAGTAAGAAAAATTTAACCAAGATTCTAAGTTCTGTATGCTATAACTGGTTAACCTGTATAAACATTTGAAAGTTTACTTCTGTTACTAACCTGGAAGAAAGACCTCCAAATGGAGCCCTAAAACATGGTACCCCTCTTTGTCTTCGTCGACGGAAAGCTTGTGCAGTTAACTTGGCTTCTGAAGCAGGATCTATTCTCCAAAATGACCCTTTACCTGGCTCTTCCTGTGAGCGAGCAACTTTTACAAAATACCTATTTAATGACAAGTTGTGACGGATGGAGTTCTGAAAATATAATATGGAACTTTTTAATGGCAGCAGTAAAGATTGACACAATAGTTATTTGTTTAAACCCATCAGTTTCAATACCTAACTACTCAAAAACTTTTCAACCATGCGACAGCAGCACTGGGTTATTACCATGAAGAAAGTGAATCTTACCCAGCTGAACATGTAAAATGAACTTGTTCATCTTCAATCTGGATGTTCAGCTAAAGGCCAGTTGAAATTAAGTGACAGAAAAGCAAAGAGTGTGGATTCTATTCAGACTGGATAATTTGCAGACTGATAACAAGCTACACTGGCCTGCAAGGCAAAGTCATTTCTCACCAGCAGGACAAATGCTCAAGAATTTTACTGCTGCTGAATGTCATATCTTAAAATTTATGAAAAAATGTGGAAAACTTACTTGCCAGCCTTTGTCAGCATTTCTATAATATGGATAATTCTTTGTAATATAAGCATAAATTCCACTAAGTGTCAATTGTTTATCTACAGCTGAAGTTATTGCCTGAACTATTAACTGTGCATAAGAATATGGTGGTTTTGATTCGTCTCTAACACTAATTTCTGAAGTTGCTGATGGAGGAGTCTGCACCACATTAGAACTTTCTGCTACTTTCTCTGCCTCTTGTCTGTGATGCTGGGCAGCGGCTGTCAATGCTGCCATCTGTATGTCTGACATACCAATTAAACGATGGGCAGAACCAGCACGAGGGCTTGTTGGACAAGAATTTGCAGCACTGTAAAAAAAACAACAAAAAAACAGTAGTTACTGACATTTAGCCATTTTAGCAAAATACATAAATTGTATCTGTCAAGTATGTCACTGACTTTAATACATAACTAATTATTCTAAACTTGAAAGTGGTGGAAGGAAGACATATCTAGTATTAGCATCTTTTAAACACCGCCACATAGGTTCATTTCAAGAATTCTTCATAAATAGGCTCAAAATACATAAACTTGTATGCCGCAGTGGTCTAATGACAAGCTCTCTCCAATAAGTGACTGGTTCAATCACGGGTAGTATCATGCCAGTGATAAACTTATGTTTGGAGAACTTCCTTTGCAATCAGGAATTGTTACAAAAATAAAAAGGCATTACTGACAAAGCCATATAGTATTAAGTAATAAAAAGTGTTACCAGTGCGAAAGTTAAAGGGCATATTTACCTAATTGTTCCTGTTGGTGAAGGGCAAGGACTATTTTGAATACTACTATGAGCTTCTGGGATGTTGATCTTCAATGGTGGGAGGACTTTCTTCTTTGGTGGACTTGCTGGTGGGGGTGCAGGATTGCTTAGTTGAGTTAAATCATCTTCTACTAATGACTGGAAACTTATCTTGATATTTGTGCTAGGAAAACGCAAGACACACCTATAAATAAATCATAAAAAATCAGTTGTTTCAGTGAACAAGAGGGCCAAGATGGCCCTATATCGCTCACCTTGGTACAAGTCCACTTGCCTGGTGGAAGATCCTAGTATGTTATATCCATGTTTTCCTATATCGCCTTTTGTAAAACAATGACCCCGCCCCGGGCGGTCAATCTTGACCCCAGGGCCATAATTTGAACGAACTTTTAAAAGGTCCCCTTGGGAATTCTAATGCCAAATTCTAAGCTCTGGCCTTGTGATTTCAGCAAAAAAAGATTTTTAAAGTTTTTCCTACATAAGCCTATGTAAAACTAAGTGACCCCCTGTGCGGGGTCAATTTTGATCCGGGGCTCATAATTTGAACAATCTTGGTAGAGGTCCACCAGCCAATGCTACATGCTAAATATCTTAGCTCTAGGCCTTGTGGTTTCAGAGAAGAAGATTTTTAAAGTTTTTCCTATATATTCCTATGCAAAACTAAGTGACCCCCTGTATGGGGTCAATTTTGACCCGGGGGTCATAATTTGAACAATCTTGGTAGAGGTCCACTAGACAATGCTACATGCCAAATATCTTAGCTCTAGGCCTTGTGGTTTCAGAGAAGAAGATTTTTAAAGTTTTTCCTATATATGCCTATGCCAAAACTAAGTGACCCCCTGTGTGGGGTCAATTTTGACCCGGGGGTCATAATTTGAACAATCTTGGTAGAGGTCCACTAGACAATGCTACATGCCAAATATCTAAGCTCTAGGCCTTGTGGTTTCAGAGAAGAAGATTTTTACTATTTGTTGCCATAGCAACCAGAGTTCTGCATGGAATGGAATTCTTTGAACACCTTTGATAGAGCTTCATGCAAGGAACATCCCTGCAAAGTCTCATCAACATTGGCCCAGTGGTTTCAGAGGAGATGTCGTTTGAAGGAAATGGTGGACGGACGGACGTACGATGGACGCCGGACGGAATGCGATCCTAATAGCTCACTCTGGCACTTTGTGCCAGGTGAGCTAAAAACAAGAGTGACATACACCCATGACTGGGCATATTTGTAGGAGTGTTGATATATAGTTAATAAGTTATTCACGAGTGCCTAAGTATTTAATCATAAAAGACAATGGAAATGCCTCTGAAGAAGGGATTCCTGCAACTCCTCAATGTTACCAATTCCTGCAGAGGCCAAATTAACTTGAAATTGACAAAAGAAATGTTTGCTTCACTTTTAATTATTTGCCTGAAAATAAGTTTCGAGGTAAAAAAAAAGTAGTGACTTTTTAAGTCTAGGAGAGGCCCTGAGAAGAGCTTTGGTGATTTTGTTTTATGAAATAGTCATCCGCTTGACATGTGCTAAACATTGTGGCAAGTTTCATGTTCTTCCAAAATCTAAACATACATGACAAAGTTACAGTGTGGACTGAATCATCTACAGTGTGGACTGAATCATTACAAACTGTGTGCAAATAAGCCTGACCCTCAGTAACCTTATCCATCATGATATAATGGACTTATGTGTAGTGTGACTTGTTGTCACCATAACCTTGAAAGTTTTGGACTGGATGTGGTGCACCACCCAATCTTGTGTTGGTGGCAACAACTGTTTTAAGTTACTTGAAAATCAGTTCATGTTTGTAGATGTTACAGATTAGACATAACATACACAATGGTTATTTTTAAGAGCATAAAATATAGAGAAATGAGAGCAACAAAGGTCCTAGATCAGCAAGCTAAACTTTCTATATGTCTTTAGCCTGTGGTTAATCTAAATCCCCGATAGCTGACACCTTGTACATAGTGAAAATGACAACCTGTGTGTTGAGGGGGTACGTGTGTGTTTATTGATTAGGAGTTTTATCGTTGATACCAGATAATCCATATGACCAACGGCCCCATAAGAGATTTGTTATTTTAGGGTTCAGAGGTATAGTGCAAGATACAGAACGTGTCTCATTCCAGAGAAATTATCTGCTTCTTGCCCGGTCATCTACACCAAATTACAGTGACCAATACGTCAGACCTTGGTTTTCCAGGTCTCATCCAAAAGACCTGGATTAGTTATGTTAGTGAAGGAGCAGGGGATCAAACCTGTGATCCCTGGATTACAAGTCCAGCTCATTAACCTCATTGTAGTACCAATTTAAATAAACACCCTATACTGTAGAAGACAAGTCTGAAGGGATACCAATATCTGCTCCTGATCAATAACTTTATACAGTATGTGGAACTATAAAATACACAAATCTGCCATCACATGGCATGTATTACAAGTTTGTAGATAGGTTGCAATATGTAAAATTTGTTTGTTTTCTCATATGCTATAAGAGACACTTTCAATAAATATTTATTTTTGTTTACAAAGACCGCCATCTTGGATCGACCACATGGTAACATAAACTTCCTTGACAAAGTCAGAATGTAAACAATGTCAAGAAAATTGAGAAATGCCTGTCAAATCAAACTCTGTTGTACTTTAAATACATTTGTTAACTAAGTGCAGTATCTTTCAAAAGCTGTCCTGCTCTTAAATGAATTATAAGCGCAATGCGGGGACTGTTTTTGTCTGCAAACTGGACCACTTACGATCTTGGAAGTTGCAGAGGCGGTGCTCCTTTCCGCTGAAATATGCCGTCAATGAACACGCCATTTTTGCCGTTACATTTCATAAAAAAATTAGGATGATCAAATGTTATTTCTAGATGAACTCTTGAGATGAAACTTGAATGTCCCATGTTCACATCAACTTCGCCCTTGCTGCTGTTGCGACCGATTGTTACGCGTGTTTTGCGCATATCAAACTTGAAATCCTTTCCTTCCAACCGCGCTATTGAAGTTCCGCGCGGCTCTGGTGCCCACTGAATCTTTGATGGGCTTGCTGGCGCTGACTTGAGCGAAAGCAGAGCCCAGACATCATTTTCTGAGGGTTGTTGTACAGACATCACGAGGTCGAAAATGCACACTACCAAAATGGCAGCCCAAAGGAAAACAGTCACCTCGTACCTCGCTGTTTACATCAAGATTTTACCCATAATGCACAGTCTAGTGTCTAAAGTCTGTTTCAATTTTTTACCGACAAAATTCAAAGTGATGTACCAGTCATAACTCATATTTTGTGTATTCTTCTGTGTTTAAGTCCAAGGAAACAAAAAACACTTCCTGTGTTTGAATACACACTTTCAGTTAAATAATGTTGGCAGAAATGCAAAATTTTAACTATCATTCGCGAAACCATTGTAACAACGAAATAGACTATAGAACAATTACAATAATATTTACATTCATTGAAAAAGCGCAATGTTGTGCTTTGCCTTTTGCGGGGACTTTTGTTCTTTTATATGCTACATGTTGTCCTCTAGAAAAACTGCAGGAGGCTGTCGTACATGGTGCGCTGTCGTAGATCTAGAGCTTGTTCTTGTGTTATTTCTAAATAAAATCAAGTATTTTGCTTAGCCTACCCGGCATTATATTTTTGCGCCTACCTTGAATTTATAAGTTAGGAATTATAACATGACTAATGGGTTTGAGGTGAAAAAAAAAAGTTTTTATTATTTTGACGCGCGGGCCGAAAATGACGTCATAATGTGCCGCATGACGTCAAATAAAATATCCGCGGAGAAAATAACACTTGTAATATCTGTATTATCTATTCATGTTAGAATCTAAATAAAATCCCATAAGAATTTTTATCGATGGAAAGTTATAACTATAAACTGCGTACCAGAACACCAAATTATTGTTTATAATCATGAAATAATATCCGTTCCAGCGGTGTTCATCGCAGTAATATTAAACAATGATTTGGAGTTCTAGGCATTCGTGGTTTATTACTGCCAAAGACTTATAATATTTTTTTTTGTATAAAAATAGGCGTGTTACTGCGCATCAGAACGAAAAAGATCGACTCGCTGGATCACATTACTGGTAGAAAAGAACAACAGTAACTGTTACTGGCGTTAGGAGTTACAAATCAAAGGACTGAAAGTGCTGGAGGGTCGATTGTCTCTGAACAACACAGACTGTAAATATCAGGACAACCCATGCATGAGTAAAGTTATCAACAAACTGGAGACACAAATGTCCACAGAGTTTGACCTTTAACCATATGTGTAAACTTTACTTTTGATAGGAACCCATGTGCTTACCTTTTGCATTCAGTGACTACATGTATGTTCAACTACCCTATAAAGTATCATAGCTGTGAATGGTAACTGAGAAGTGGATTTTTACAAACCTGAACTGAAAATTCAAAGTTTACACAACTTTTAATGTCATTCAAAAGTTATGGGATTTGCCCATAGGGTTGATTGTATTGTGTCAATAATACAAAATAAATTCCTATCCTAAATTGTGGACAAAAACTGAACAATGAGCAAGATCAAAGAAGACACAGAGTAAATTAATAACTGAACAAGAAAAACAGTGATACTAAGTATCACAGCGGGCCCACAAACAAAACTGACATGTAAATATTCTAGAAATTGGTGATGATTGATGTTGAGGCATGGCCCCAAAAGAACCCAAGGAAACCAATTCTGGTTGTACAAGCAAAACCTGACACGACTACTGACTGAACTTTACTGTTATCGAATAATATGTATACAGTATGTCTTATTAACATTATCCTTATAAGTTTGACATGAATGAAGTTTTCTATGATTATTTGCTGTAAAACATTTAAAATGGTTTAAAGTCTTAAAATTATAAGTAACAGAAGAAAAATGTAAAAAAAAAAACTGTATAAGATGGGTTTCGTACTCGCGTCCGCCGCAGTAAGTCAGCGCCATTTCAATTTCCAGCATCTCTACCAACTGCTCTACGTCCGCCGAGTACAGCGTTATTGGTAAAAAACGAGTTCTTATAAATTTTTATGTCCAAGTCGTTCGTTCGCGCATTAATAGTATTTACGATTAATTACACATTTAAAGAACAATAACGAAATAATATTATTCTATTCTGAAATGTTTTTAAATTATTTAGATTTATTACTATATAATTTTGAAAACAGAAATCGCTATAATGCCTAACAACTGTTTATATGGAACTACTTGTTTGTATGTTGTGCGTTCGGCCATAAGGCCGATATACTCTGTTAACATTGGCTCGATTTTAACAATCGACCCAAAAAGGAAGTATTTAATCTCGACATGCAGAGCTAACGCAAGATCGACCAACGGGAAGCAGTCTTACAAAAACTGATACATGTACTGAGGTCGCTTCACCAAATTGGCGAATTGTTGTCTAGTAACGGATGTTTGAAGGTGTGTTTTATGAAGATATTGTGTATACATGTATCTTTGCATCAAATGCTTTTCAGCGTTCAAAGAAGTTTTATAGAAAATGTCAACAGTTTTCAGGGGCGTAGCTAGGTTCATAATCGAAGTACTCCCATTGTTTGCAAGGGGGGTGTGTGTGGGGGGGGGGGCGAAGGCCCCCGCGATTTTTTTTAAAGCTAAATAATTATAATGTAAATAATTAGGACGTTTAAAACTTATTTTATTGCATTTATGAAACACAAGTTTACCATTTGTGAGTAAAAATCAGCCGATACTGCTAGTGTACCCGGGTGGACATGTAGCCCCCTTAGGCACAAGTTTAATATCATTTTAAGGCCATTTAAATTTTTCATTTTTGAAATTCGAAGTAGTGTATGGGAGTATGCCTGGCTACGCGCCTGGTTTTCCTAGAAAGCCAGTGCATGGTTGTTTTAATTTGGTTTTAAAATTGCCCTTGTACACTATTACATGAATTAGATCGCTGTAGAAAATTAAATTTTAGTTTAAATATTGGTAGATCTAGATGCGAAAATGTTGTCGTCGTTTTGATGAAGTCGATTTTAACAATTTTTAACAGCTATAGTCATTTGAATTAGTTGAATCAGAAAACATGCTTGAAAGTATTGATACTCATATTAAGTTGTTAATTATTTTCATATGTTGTATTCGGTTATACTTCTAGTTCAACCAAACAAACAAAATGTTGCCACTTTAAAGGAAAATGTTAAAACGGCAAATTTGTGACACGCGATTATTGGCCTTGTCCATGGCTTAAGAATGACATACCCAGGTTTGTCTCGTGTTGTTTAATGAATGTATGCAGCCAGTGAGAATGGATACCACTTCATATCGCCGTAAGAAAGGAAGACCGCACACCATCACAAATATCGACAAAGCAGTCTGAAAGACAGTTTTCGCCCCATGAAGCAGTGTTGAGAGTATAACATTTTATCCCTAATGTAATTGTGACCTTCACCTTAAGTCGACTCAGTTGGATGATTGGTTCTGCACAATTTCGATAAGATGGACATTGATAAAAGTTTCTTAAAAATCTTTCAAAAGAAATATACTCTTATGATCGTTGACCCTTAATCGTGAGGTTATGACATAGGTTTTGCACTTCATCTTGATGAGATTTACAGTTGCTTAAGTTTCATGACACTCTTCTAAGGGTTTAAGGAGCTATGGAGGGAATATGAAAAAATCTATGACCCCCTAAGCGTGGCCCTAACCTTGAGCCGGCGTTGATATAGCATGGGTTCTGCATGTTGTCTTAATAAGATTAACATTTGACCAAAGTTTTATGAAAATCCTTCAAGGGCTTTAGGATTTACAAAATGTACAATTTGTTAACTGATGCTGCGACAAAATCTCTCAGTAACATAAGGAATTCAGATACCGCAGAAGTATTTTTAGTTTATACTATACTACAGTCTTTACATTTTAAAATGACCGTAAATGATTGTACATGTATTTTTTTTGTCAATTTGTAATATATACACGAACGCAGTTTAGAGGTGATATTATCCATGTTTCGGAAAATGAAATGATGATGAACATACACAAGTATTTCACTCTAATTGTTTTGATTTGTTAATTTTTGAAACCTTTCCTTTTTTGATTATGAATACATCAAATGATGGGATTGTTGACTTTGCGGCCGGTAGTTTAAAACTATTGCCTCTCAAATCATGAGAAAAAGCATAGAGACCAAGCCACATACAGATGTTGCGACGTGACCGTTTATCTTTGTGTACTGCTGCAAAAAAGTTTGCGAACAAATGTATATGAATTTCAGAGAATCATTACTGCAAAAATACGAGTACATGTAATAAAATAAAGTTTGAAATTAGCGTATCTAGAGTAAAAATACGTCATTATATTAATCGATAGACACCCCTGTCGCTGGAACGCATGTATTCTATCTGATGTAGGAGCGATTCAAAAATTAAAAAAAACGAAACAATTCAGAATGAAATGCTCTTGAATGTTCATCATCACATTTTCTGAGCATATATAACACCAGCTCTATAAACTGCGTTCGTCTGAATATTATGGAAGATGCTGTTCTGTCTGCTTCTTTCAAGGGATTCCCCGTAATGTCTGATACAGTTCCCGGAGACTTGGAGTATAGCTGTGTGTGACAAATATCGCTGTTCTTCTTTGTGCATTATGGACGTTTTGAATATAGGTCACCTAGAATGGACCCCTAACTGAAGAACTGGCCCCAATTTCACAAAAAAACTTAAGTCATTGCTCAGCTGAGTATGTTATTTAAAAGTCTTACAGTCACTAAAAAAGATATTTATTGTTGCCATTTTTAACAATAGTCTATTTTTCAAAGAATCAACATATTAAAATGGAAAAAAAGTTGTATATTACCAAATGCAAGTCAGATACAGCATCAAACTCATCTGAGTACAACTCACGAATGTTTTTAAAACAATATATTGAAGTAAATAATTTGCTATAAAACCACCATTTCCTGAAAAAATACTGTCAAGTATGTATAAATGTTAGTTACGGTGAACAATAATTCCGACAAAGTTGATAAACATGCAAGAGACTAATAAGTGTTGAAATATGTTGAGCATGTTACTGAGTAATTACTTAAGTATTTTCTTGAAACCGGGGCCAATATCCAAAGTGGGTCTGACTGGATTTGTATGCTGCTGATTGTGTTTCAGGTTTTGCCGAGTGGAAGTTTCGTTTCAGGAGCCTTAGATTATTGCTGACTTTATCGGTTATCTTGCTTAATATGTGAGCTGTCCAAGAGAGATTTGAAGAGAATCCGGGATCGACATATTGGACTTGTAGATCTGTTGACATTGGCTTGTTAGGGAGAATGTAGTTAGTCATGACGGTTTACCGAGACTTGATGACATGCATGATATGGCACTTGTCCATGTTGTTGAACGACATCCTCCATTTCTTCTCCCACTTCTCAAAGGTGTTCAGGTCTTCCTGTAGTACCTGGGCATCTCCAGATGAGCAAATTTCCCGGTACAAAATACAGTCGCCAGCAAAGAGTCGAACACTAGAACGAACACGTGATGGAACGTCATGAATATAAAGAAGAAAAAGAAGAGAACGGAGAACAAAATCTTAGGGGAATCCTGAATCTACAGTAGCGTCTGATTAATTGCACCATCCACAACAACTTTCCGGACGGTAATTGCTAGCCTTAAATTTTCCGCCGTTTTTAAGATAGGGGTAACATTTGTCTGGTTCCAATCCATGATGGTACAAATTCAGAGAGAAGGAACGTATTAAGGGACATACCCTATAACTGATGTCAAACTAAATAACCTCCAAAACATAAATGTTTAATTGTTTGTAACCTTAAAGTTTCAGCTATGCATTCCCAGTCATTATCGATAAAATCAGCGGTTTAAAATATACTGCAGTACCGTAAACCATTCAATAATCTATGTAGAGTTGTTGTTGTACAATTAATTGGTGGATGCGATTTATTACAGAAAGCCTCTATATCGATTAATTATGGTAAAACGAGGCATTTTCGCCATAGGTTCTTCTTTGAAATTGTATTTATTTATCATTTTACGTTCATTGAGCACATAATATATGTTTCGAGAATATAATCTGCTAGATGTAGGGAGTGCCCCTTTAATAATCATCGCAAGAATAGGTGTTATTTCTTTAGCACATTCTTGGGAGTATTCTTGGTTTAATAGTATCAGGCCCGGTTGCCTTTTGTGGATTCAGGTTTTTGAGTAACTTAAAATCTCCATGCTCAGTAACGTGTATGTTCTGCAGGAGTACTTATCTAGTTTGGTAAAAACTTACGAAAATTGACGATTAAGAATACATTGTGTTTGCCTAGTCACTGGAGCTACATTTCTTAGTGGTTCCATTGTTGTGTTCGGAAGTGTCACAAACTATCTATCGATGTTATTAATATAATCCCAGTAAGATGCTCTAGTTTTCTTTTAAATATGTGCTTTTTATGTATTAAGTTCGGCAAATGCCGTTGTTAACATTGGTTCTTGATTGTGCGGTTTCATAATATTTCACCGATACCTTTGTCACGTATAGATGATTTGAAACGCGCAATAAATGAAATTGAAGACCTCTACAATTTAATAAGTGATGTCAAAAATTAAGGTGCATTTCAGCTGTTTTTAAGAGCTCTGTAATTGAATTGAAGAGGTCTCTAATTGATTTGAAGACCTCTGTAATTGTTTTAAAGCTCGCTACACCTTAAATAAGAGAGGTCTGGAATTCAAATAGAGACATCTCTAATTAAATTTGAGTGTAGTGAAAATCAATTTTAGATATCTTGAATTCATGCCAAATTTACATATACTCAATTATTTGAAGAGGTCTTTAAATATTTGAAGAGCTCTGTGAGATATTTGGAGATGTCTATAAATCAGTTAAAGATATCAAAAATTCGTCAGTAGCGCGGTTTAAATCAATTGATTTGGAGATATCTAGAATTCAATTGAAGAGGTCTCTATTTGAATTGGAGACCTCTGTTATTGTTTTACAGCACGCAAGAAATAAATTAATGATATCAAAACTTGTTTTTGAGAGGTCTATAATTGAATTGTACCGCGCTTCAATTGTTTTATTTGAGAGCTCTCTATTTCAAGGTTGTTAATGGATTGCGATTAACAATATTGACGCACGGTACAATTCAATTATAGACTCAAATATTTAAATACCTCTTCAAATACTTTATTATATGTAGATTTGGCATGTATTAACATCGAATTCAAGATATCTTAAATTGAATTTCACCGGGATCAACTTGATTAAGAGAGGTCTCTAATTGAATTCAAGACCACTATAAATTATTTTTAGCGAGTTATAAACAATTAAAGATGTCTTCAAATCAATTAGAGACCTTTTCAAACCAATTGCAGAGCTCTTAAAACAGCTGAATTACAACTTAATTTTTGCTCTGCAATAAATTAATTGCACACTTTAAACCAATTTTTGACATCAAAAATTGAATCAGAGAGCTCTCCAAATATTTAAAGACCTCTCTATTACAATTATTGCGCGCAATAATCATTTGGAGATATCTCGAATTGAATGCGAATTCTTTGAAGAGCTCTCCAAACATTTGAAAGTTTCAAATTGAAACCTTATGTCAATATGTAGATTTGGCGTTCCATACGGAAGGAGCTACTTTTCCGATATTAAAGCACTCGAATATTGACTATAGAAATATACCATAGGCATACTAGAATAGTATTTATCTATTGATACTCCATTTATTACTGAAAGATGTGATCATAAGTATATTGGTATTGAAATCGAATTTAATTAAATTTTGTCTTTAACATTTCCCTAAGTAGTTTATTTTATGTTTTTCATTGAAGTGATTTTGAATGTCAGTGGTTACTGTGCACTGTAAGTGGGGAAGGTGTAACCGATCTGCGGTGGGAATTTATTTAGTGTTTGTACACCTAAAATCAAGGGACGCAACTAGGATGAGTTGCCTTTCTTAGCATAACAGGTGGCGTTGTTAGGTCGCCATGATTGTTACCGGTAGCAACCAGTAAATTTCGAAGTTGTGTGTGTTCGTGTTAGAAAGACAAGGAGGTGTAATACAGTTTTTTGACCCTCCTTTATAGAAAATGGAGCAGCAACAAGTTGAGGACACTTTTGAAGTGCCAAGGCTTCAATTAGAATCGGTTATTGGATTCAATGGTAATTAATAATATCGGCATATTTTTTTGGAAGTGTCTAGAGAACCGGAACCGGTTCCCTAGACAGCGACCTTAGCGAACCGGAATTAATATTCGGACGAATTATTTGGCGTGTTGTTATGGCACGTTTTTGATCAGCTATATAAACAATGCATATGTTGATTATTATTGTTTCTTAAATATGTAATTGGAAGAGGAATATTTAGAGATCCTTCCTAAAATTATGACATGAAAGACTTAACGCAGTATTAGTATTAGAGATTAGAATGCGAAGGAGAGCGTTTAGTTATAACTAATGAATAGCTTGAAACGAAAGCACATTTTTCTGTAAATGTTTTTGATTTTATGTAATATATGCTAGAGAGAAACATTAAACCTAAATATACATAAGCTTTGCTTTCGTTTTCATTATGTCACATCCAGGCTACCCACGAGGGCTCTGATCAGGCCCGTCGACCCTATTAAGAGTCGTTTGCCCTGAAAGGACTGTTTTCAGAGCCTCTGGTTCAGGAAGGCATGACTGATGCTGTCGGTGAACTTAAAGTCAACTCTCTTCTAACCACCATCCGTCTGTCTAAACGTCATTGTTCTTAACTCTGGACCATGTGACCATATTTTGTCAAGTGGGAGTTTCAACAAGGTCTTGTTAAGGCGTCTGCATAACTTGTATCGACGTTGATGACAATGGAAGAGGCTCTCAAATACGTGCTGAACACCACAGCTGCGGAATTCTTTCTTATATCAAGTAGGGCATGGGTAACTGATGATTGTTAAATTTTTCTATATCATTTTTCCTATCTGTATGAAGACTGTATGAAGACTATGTCAAACCGCCAGCTTCCACCTGCGTAACTTCTGCAACAACCCGACGACTTTTAATCCTCCTGTTCCATGTGCTTCACCGCGAAATGGTTGATCATTGTATAGACTACCATTTCGCCAGCGTACACACAGACATCATATTAAAACCGGAAGTGCGGAAGGCGAAGGAGATCAATTTGACAATCGACACTTGAAAACTAATGCAAATAAACTGAAATACCACATTTTTCTTGTTTAAATGGAAGTTTTCCTTTATAATTATTAAATAATCTATTTTCTTATCCAATTACCTGTAATATATGCAGGAAAACAATTCGGTTCGCTAGTGTATAGACGGATATAGGCTAGAGAACCGATTCCGGTTCGCTAAGGTCGCTGTCTAGGGAACCGGTTCCGGTTCTCTAGACACTGCCTATTTTTTTAGCACATTGATGTTTAGTGTAGTCACGGTAGAGAACAGACATGTAGAGTAGCATCAGGCCATTTTTAACCAGTCAGTTAAGCTTTTTATAGTGCAAATTTTGAAGTGTTTACTTTTAAGTGAGTCTAAATTATATAGTAAATATTAAAGTAACATTTTTTTCTTGTATCTTTTTCTTGAATCTACAATTTTTTTTACTGATAAACCTTCTAATTGGGAGATATTGACATATGAATTCAAATGTTTTAGTGTAGAATATAGAGAAATGGTGGCTAGCCTACTGGCTACATAGTGATAGCATAAACAACAGGATGTTCTTAACAGCAACTGGAAAGTCAAATAATTGTTACATTATATAAAATGCGCTGAGCAGATCTCGAGATGTTCCACGTACCACTCAAGTTACAAACTATAGTGCACGGGCGTAAACATACGACACACCAGGCTACATGTAACATTTTCAAATTAACATAAATAATAAAGGGATGTTTTCTGTCACAGTGATTAAAATATATACTTAGGCGAAACAATTACCAATACAATAAATCTATTGTAAGGAGCTGGGGCCATTTAAACGCATTTGCTATATCTGAGATATGTTATATTGATATGGCAAATAGAGTTCATCTTTAGAAATTATATCGTCAAGCCAAGTTTTTCTACCTAATATAACTATTTTATCAACTTACATTTATTTTCAACAGATAGATATTCTTCAGTGTTAAGTCTTTGATTAAATTCTTTTTCAATTGATTGCAAGTAATTTCTGGTATGCCACACTGTAATTATTTGTAGCTTCTCAATTTGTTGATGGACTCAACAGCCTCAACTTTGATAATTTCATATTTTCCCTGTCATTCCATGGTAATGTATGACGGAGAAAACTATTCTTGGCCGACACTGACAGGTTTTTCCTGAATTCTGCTAACCAAATTCAAGCTGATAACAGAAATGAAAAATTTATCATTTGTTACATTCACTTTATTCTAATACATATACCAACTTGACTAACCCTTTAGAACTGATTTTTAAACATGTTAAATACTAAAATTTAATAAAGAATACAGATAGTTATGCTTAAAAATTTGCAGGACTTAATAATAAATGCTATTTCCTGCATTAGATTTGTAATTTAGCATAATGAACATTTATATTTGCACAACCAAGCCTTTGCAGTTAGTTTATATCTGTCAATAGGGGGAAAAAAACCATACAACAACAAATGGATTGAAAATGTCTGGCATGCCAGACAGGGTTATAATTTGAAATCAAGGTGTAAAAGTATATAACTTTTATAGGACTAGAAAACAGTATTGAAGACCGAAAGTTTACTATAATGAATAAGTTCATGTTAGAACATAGAAATGCGTTTCTTATAACCAAGATTTGGACGTATCAGAGTTCATTTTATCTGACAGCTTTTGAATATACAGCAGAAAATGGGGTCAGAAAAATTAGTTCCTTATAACTGAGAATTAATTCCTTTTACCCAAGTTTGCTGTAAGTGAGTTCTATGTAAATGGCATTTTAAGCTGAAACACCCACATCTGCTAACACTTTGACTTGTAACTAAAAGCTATGTTTATTACCTGGCCTGTGTTTGTGTGCTATTGTGTTAAAGTAAATGGTAGATCTTGAAATATTATAGTTTGAAAATTAAATATATGCACTGTGTATAGAGTACAACATCTCAGGAGCAAACACCCGTGTGTTTGTTGAGGTTTTGTTCTAGAGAGGTCAGTTCCTTAAATAATTGACACAAAAGAAAATGTGTTTCTTTTAAGGGAGGTTGTTGCTCTAGAGAGGTGTCTTTTGGGAGGTTGGGCTGTATGTAATAAATTATGATCCCTCAATTTGGGGGAAATTTAACGTGATAGTTGTTTAAACGGGAAGCAAAAGTCCTGGTGTCTATATAGTCTCATTTTGGTGAAAATTGCATAATTAAAAAAAAATGTTTGGGAAGAAACCCTATACTGGCCCCTGACATATTAGGTCCTATTAGGAATAGTAGAAATTGTTAGAGATAAATCTAATTGTTTTATTTTAGGGACTGTTACCCAAGGTTTAAAGGTTCACCCTGATAGGCAGCATATCATATACCCACTTGGATGTGCAGTTGTAATCGAAGATATTAGTGGAAATGGTAAACCATGCTTGCTCTGGGGACACACAGATTATGTAACATGTCTTGCCGTGTCAAACAAAAATGGAGATCTTCTTGCATCTGGACAGAAAACACATATGGGTTTCAAGGTATGCATTGTTATGTTTGGTTCATATTTGTGATTGTATGTTGCAGTCAGGTGGATTCATACAAGTAGTTTGTCTGTGAGACTGTGAATAGTTCTTAAAGATACCAATGTGTGTCTCAGTTGACTGTCTGCATGTCTAAGATTTCATTGCGGGAACCATTGCATTGATTGATCTTTCCATCTTGCACTTAACTGCCACACTAAGTCCTCGTTGATTTATGGAGATATTGTACTACACATAATTATTCATTTGATGAAATTTACATGTGGTTGGTTTACAATGTACCGTATTGAAAATGTCACTTAATGAAATGCGTCATGTTTTTTATTCCAGGCTTGTGCGATTGTTTGGGACTATAGAGCACAGAAAGCACTTTACAAATTAGAATTGCACAAAGTTAATATTCAGGCTGTAGTTTTCTCACCCAATGATCTGTACCTTGCTTCCCTTGGCGGTTGTGATGATGGAAGGTTGGTCTTTTTCTTACAAATTCACAAAACTATGTCATAGTACTTAATAACATTTTCCTTTCTTTTTTTCTTTTGGGTGGTGGGGGGGGGGGGGGCAGGGGGAACTTACAAGTGAGTATAACAATCCATCAACTTGTCTGGATGTAATGGATAATTGTTTTGCATACTTCCTTATATTTCATCTGTAGTCGTAAAACTTTCTAGAACAAAAATACTGGGTTAAATGTTTCTGTCATAACCTGGTTAAGTGCATCAGTTTAAAATTATCCAGAATATCAAGTTGTTTTGTACATATAGTAGGTAATTGAAGATATTTGAATTGATGTATGTATATTTAAACCTATGAATTGTGATATTGATACCCAGTTTCTTTGTTTGGGACATATTTGTAAGTTACAGTTGATATTTGATTTGTCTATTACAGTGTTGTGATTTGGAACATGAGGGATGGACAGCCAATTTGTGGTAGTCCAGCTCAGGTTGAGAGTGCTGGTGATACGTCATGTATCAGCTTCTCTAACAATAGAGATGATGTGTTTGTGACTGGTGGAGAGTAAGTTTGATTTGAAATATACTTCACAGATTCTAATACTAACTAACTAAATAACTGAGCTCAAGTCGTGACACATTAAAGTTCATAAAAGTGAGCCTATTGGATAGTACATGTATTAATTATTAAAGGCACTTCAAAGGATGGAGGGTCAGCCATCATGAGACATAGAGCTAGCTAGCTATAGCTATTGTAATATTTCTTCATTTTAATTCCTTTTCTAGTGGAACACTACGTGTGTGGGAATTAGACTTAGAGAACAGAAAAATACGACCATCTGAGGTAAACATGGGACAGATCAAGAGAAAGATACTGTGCATATCGGTAAGTTGTAAACACCTGGAAAAGGGATGCTTTTTCAGTTGATAGTTTTAACAAAGAAATAGTGTATTTACAATTTTGTGCAAAAAAACTCAGAAAACATTACTCAGAATCTTAAACTAAAAATATAATAAGAGTTTAATGTTCCATTAGTGAGATGCAGAGATAGGATGGTCTGTGACAGTCCCATTTGCCATGTCCACATGCCTAACAAATTAACAATAGCTCCTCTGAAATGTGAAGTCAGAGTTTGATTAAACTTTTAAGAACCCAATTTTAAATATTGATGTCTACTAATTTTATCCTTTTGATAAGTCAATTCAGAATGTGGTCAATCCTTTAAATAATGGTCTGTTACCTAGTGTCTGACAGTGTTGTTTATTGACTTTGATTAGATGGTTGATGTTTATAACATAAAGACAGTAGATCAGGGGTCAGAGGCTTTGGGCTTTTACGTCTTGTTCCGTCATTCACAGAACAAAACAGATTTCACTCTCTATGGTCATCAAAGTTTATTTTAAGATTGTATGAATTGTGATAACTTGGTAAGTTGATTGCATCTACTGATTTTTAGTCAGTTGGTCAAAGATTAGTTATAACATCGAAAATCAGAGTCAAAAATGTAAAAAGAGGCTGTTATGATATATGGCCCCCAGCATTCAGTGGATGGTGAGTATACAGGTCAAGGCCACAGGATCTTTAACATAGAAAAAAGGTTTTCCTCACAAACTGGAGAAATAACTTTACATGGTCATGCCCATTTCTTGGAAGATCTTTGTCATCAATTTTCGATTTTTCAAAACATTTGCCTCAGCTTGGTGTCAAGTTATCACCATTGATTTAAGTGTGTTTCAACTCAACTCCGTCGTTAAATAAAGTATATTGAATTGAATTGAATTGAATTGATAGCATTCTCTCTGTCAGCATACTCAGAATTGTGGACTAGAATCTGGTTTTAACTGATTAAAATTCAATTAAAATGATTGGCATTTATTTCTTAGGTACTGCTTTGGGCACATGACTTGTACCAAATGTTTTAATTACAGATGGATGATTCAAACCCAGAGAGTCCTTTCTTCTACTGTGGAACATCAACAGGTGATGTTCTAGCAATCAACATGAAATCAAAGCTCTTCCAGTCCCAAACCCAGGCTAAGTTGAATTTTGCAATGGGAGTTACAGCACTAGCACACCTGAAAAACAGTAACTTCCTTGTTGGGAGCGGTGCTGGTGAAGTTTGTGAGCTCAAGTTCCCAACCCCTGGTGACAACAAGGGCAAAGGTGGACACAAAGCGTCACCCCCAAAGGCAAAAGTGATCAGGTATGACTTATTTTCCAAGCACCACAGATACAGTACTGCTGTGCTATCTTTGAGGCACTTCCTGTTCCAAATGCCCTTGTATACAGAGATGTTCTTCCCCATGTTCTCTTGATTCCTGTGCACTCAAGTAAATTGTCAAAATTATTTTATAAAACAAAGTGATCGTCCCTTAATATTTTAGCTTTGAACAGTTAGGATTCACACACATAGTCTGGTCACACAATGAAATGATTAGATTGATCATTGCCTCTGAAACTTGTAAGAATGTTGAGCTAAGGTTATTTTACCTTACCTTGTGTACAATTCAAATTTTCCTTCTGTCTTCAAGCTTTTTTACACTTTGAGATGGTTAAATTATCTAAGAAACATTTAATAGTTTGACTTAGTTTTGTTTCCTCAATTTACTGAGCAGTATGAAAAAGGATACTTAAATTATTTAAGATGTAATTACAGGAAATATTTTTTTTCTGTATCATTTAACTTGCAAATATATTTAATCTTTTAATTAATATTCTAATGAATATATATGTAAATATTTTAAGAACATGGAAAGATGAAACTGTGAAGATTGCAAAAAATGCCATCACATCCATAGCTCTTAGAGGAGCAGGTCATCAGGTAATGAAATTTTCAAACATTTTAATATAATTATGAAATAGCAGATTAGAGTGGATGGTTACAATATACATGTATGTCGTGCTTTCAGTAATTTACTGTATATGTTTGTAATATAACATTCCTGATTATGATATATTTTATACATTTGTATTTCAAATAAAAAATGTTTCAATTGCATATACAAACATGTTAACTCTAGAATACTGTGTCAGTCAGCTGGTCAGTTACTAGTGTTACAAATTGTAGGAAAAAAAGACCTGACAAAATGATTCCAAACCATCTTAAAGGGACATATCCTATAACTGATGCCGAACAAATAACCTCCAAAATATAAATAATATAATCTTTGGAGTATTATAACTCAACCTAAAAGTTTCAACTCTGCATTCCAGTCATTATCGATAAAATCAGGGGTTTAAAATATGCTGCAGTACTGTAAACCATTCAATAATCTATGCAGAGTTGTTGTTGTACAACTAATTGGTGGATGTGATTTATAACAGCAAGCATCTATATCGATTAATTGTGCTAAAATGGGGCATTTTTCAATAGATGTTCTTCTTTAAAAATGTATTTATTATTTTGCGTTCATTGAACATTATTTATGTTTCGAGAAAATAATCTGCTAGATGTAGGGAGTGCCCCTTTAATTATTTGGAAATGATACCTCTGAAATAATATTTTCAACCTGAAAATTTTGCTATTTTGCTGTTTTTATGAATAATGCTGTACATGTTTATTTAATCAATGGGTTAAAATATTAAATTGCTATATTTATTTGCAATGGATTGTTTTAAAGAAAAAGGATGCTAAAAAATTATATATGTATAATACACTTCCATAGGCTGACTTAATTGTAGTTAAATTGACTGATGGAAACAATATTTAAATCCCAAGATCAATTGTTATGTAATGTTTATATTTTGTTTAAAATTCAAATGAATTAATACCATATGTGCATGTATTTCAGTTCTTTGTCGGCACTTCAAATGCTCGCATATACAAGTTTGGGTATGAAAGTTGCAGCAAGTCTGGTGATGTCAAGTTTGATACCTGTGAACTCATAAAAACCTGCCACTCAGATAGGGTCAATGATATTGTTTTTCCACCGTAAGTAAAATAGAAATATTCTTGAAACAGAAGGGATCTTTTTTTTATAGAGAAAGATACAGTTGTGCAATGTAAGCCTAACTTAATGGTGATTTAATGCATGATCTGCATATTGTCAAGATTTTTAGCTTTACTATGCAAAAAAGAGAGAGGGCTATTACAGTCACTTTTGCAGCGGCTTCGGTGTTGGAGCTTCAGCAAAAGTTTTGCATCCAAGGTACTATCATGGACAGTTACCACTTCTGGAATGATTTGAAACTTTATAAAAGTCTTAGGTGGTGTCAGACTGTCAAGTTAGATAACTCTTGTATGAATTTAATTCAAATTATGGCCCGTGTTTGGCTTAGAAAGTCTGGTTAAAATTTTGTATATAAGGTGCTATCATGCACACATCTCACTGAACCAGTTATGGGATTGATATAAAACTTCAATACAGTCTTCAGTGGTATCAAACAATTAGATTAAACTGACTGAATTTACAACAAATTATGGCCCTTGTTGAAGTTAGCAACTTTGGTTCAAGTTTTGCATGCAAGATACTATCGTGCACAAACTTCAGTAGCCATTTATTGTAGTTATTTGAAATCTAGCTGTAGTGTTCAGGGGTACTAGTATCAAACAAGTTAGTTACCATACACACATTTTGACCTTTGTTTTGATGTTTACAATTTTTTAAGTCTCTACTTAGAAACTCTACAGAATTTTGTTTTGCTATTTACTGATTAAAAATTTTGTTTTATTGGCAAGCACTGAGAATAGTCAAGCATATTTGCTGTCTTACGAACATCTCTTGTGTACTCCATGATGACAGTTAAAGTATGATTAGGCTGAAAAGGACAAATAAATACCCTATATCAAGTTCTTTTGTATTTATCTAATTTTAAATTTTTTTCATGAGAAATGAAATTCACAAAATGTTACTGCACTGGTAATGTTTACCCATTTCTGTCATTTTCTACATCCTCTTTGTATGCTTATGTCCACGCATGATTTAAATATTGAAAAATGTTTTAATATAGATCAAAATCAAATGACATTATGGATAGCTCACCAGTATAGTTTATAAAATGCAGCTTGGTATGATGCTTTTATGTTACCATGGTGTTTTTGAAAATAACTGATATACAAACATTACCATTAATTTATAATCAATTAATAGTTAACGTGAATGGCAGTAATTACATTCTTTAAAGTTGATCTTATTCAGGAGAACATCAGAATTGATTATCACTTGTCAGAAAGAACAGATTCGGATCTGGGCCACAAGAAGTATGAAAGAGTTAAAGCGACATGTTGTACCAAACATGTCATGCAATGCTCTTGCTCTGGCTTGTCAGGGACAGGCAATTGTTACAGGTAATTTAATTGATATTTGATTTACTTTCTAACAACCAATAATGAATTAGGTCTAAGTGTGTAAAGATGAAAAGCTGAAAAGCTGATGTGTGTTAACTTCCCTGAATACAGGCATAGAAATTAGCATTTAGTCAGTAAAATATGTATAAAGTCAGTGAGAACTGTCTTTGGGGCAGTGTAGTTTTAAGTGCAATATTAAGTATTTATTAAAGATTCGTGTCTTTTGTGTCAGTTTATTTCAAAAGCTGATTTCATTGACTTGAGTAATTGAATAAATGGATAGTTGTTTGCCTGAGTTTTATTTGATAAATAATTTGTAAACTTTAAAGTCCTGCTGTTTCCATGAAAGAAATTGTATATATTCAGCTCATAAGATAAAAGAGGGTTGTTAATAAAGTTGTGTGATTCAGATGCAAGATTAGCTCAAATGCTATGCACGGGTAAGATCTATCCATAATGAGAGCCACTCTTGCATCTGGATGACATTTGACCCTTTAATAAATGCTGTGTTCAAAATGATGTTTGAAATAGAAAAAAAAATGCAAGTTATGCAGCATTGTTTATTGACGTCATTCCAAAAATAAGATCATGTAAAAGCAACATTATAAATGCCACAGATATGCAAGAATCTTGTATGGTCCAACAAGAAGTACCTTTACAAAAAGGGTACTGTCATACAGTGGTTAAATATTGTACTAGATTATGTTAGTAACTTAATCTATCAGCAAGTTTTTACAGAAAATTTAGATGTATCAATATTTGGTATTTGATAAAACAGTTATCTCTTTCAGCCTGGGATGATGGGATTATTCGTGTATTTGGCTTCAATGGAAAGGCTGGCAATGATATCGTCATAAAAACAGAGATCCACAATGCTCATAACAAAGGTGTTTCAGCTATAGCATGTACCCAGAATGAAGGTTGCGGCAGTGACTGGGATTTCAAAATTGTATCGGGCGGAGGTGAAGGTGTGGTTAGAGTCTGGAAATTACGTTATAGCGGACATGGGGATCCAACCTACGATCTGCTTCAAACTCTTAAGGAACATAAAGGATCAGTATCTGATATCAGAATCCGTAAAGATGGCAATGAATGTGTATCATCCAGTAATGATGGAACAAGCATCATTTGGGACTTGCGGTGAGTTACTTTACAATAAACAATGTTTGTATTATGGCTTTGAGTTTTAAATATATGGAAAAAAGCAAAATTAACTTTAACAATGTGCATAGGGCTCAACTTAAAATTGCACATATTCTATCTGCATTGCCTAGTGCACCTCTACCAAGATACTTCAAATCATGACCCCCGGGTCAAAATTTACCTGCCTGGGGTCAATAGGCTTATATATAGGGGATAACTTTAAAAATCTTCTTCTCTGAAAACAGAAGGCATATACCTTACGTATTTAGCTTGTAGCATTGTCTAGTTGACCTCTACCAACTTTGTTCAAATCATGACCCTCGGGTCAACTTGACTTCACAAAGGCTTATATAGCGGAATCTTAAAAAATCTTCTTGTCTGTAAATCACAAGGCCTAGAGCTTAGGTATTTAGATGTAGCATCGTGTAGTTAACTTCTGTGAATAGTGTTCAAATCATGACTTCCTGTTCAAAATTGACCCATCTTGTGATGTGATTGTTGACCTTGTATTGTAGCCAATGGTAGCCTGGTGAGCGTTATAAGGCCATCTTGTTTGAAATTATTCATTGATATATGTGCATGCTTCAAACTGCCAATTTTAAAAATGGTAATATTAACTCTTGTTCTGTTTAATAGTAAGCTATGCAGAAGTCAGATTGTCTTCGCTAACACACTGTTTAAGTGTGTATGCTACAACAAAGATGAGACACAGATCTTTACCAGCGGTACTGACAGGAAGATTGGCTACTGGGAATGTTACGATGGCTCACAGATCCGAGAACTGGATGGTTCTAAAACTGGAGCTGTAAATGCAATGGACATTTCTGATGATGGACAGTACTTTGTCACTGGAGGAGATGATAAATTATTAAAGGTATAAATGTTGTTAAGGGTAGTCTTGTCTTAATAGTTTTAAACTAGTATAATAAATTTAAAAGAAAGATAGACATGGCAGAACTGAGGTTTTTGACGACTGTGTGGTTCAGTTGATGTAAGTCTTTTGTGTTTAGAGGTTTTTTCTCATCCCAACTAAGTTGAGAACATTTAGAGTTTTGTCAAACTCTGTATAAACTTTCAGGAAGATTTGTTTCAAACTTTTACAGCTGTGAATCATGTTGTAAAGGTTGACTGTTTCTACCAGAATTTAAAATTTCTTTTCATCAGTGCAAGTGATATACATCACTTTGGAGTTAGGAAAAGCAGTAAATACTTGTTAACCACAAAAGCTGTAGGCTTGAGTGGTTTATAACTGAGCATCAGAATGACCAACATAATGTTTATTAGGGGATAAACAATGTTTCTAAAGGACATTATTTTGATTCTAACAGGACCAAAACATTGATTGTTGCATAATTTACAACCCCTGTTATCTTTTCTTAAAGTTACAAATGGATAAACCCATGTTAGAATTCGGGGTTTAACAGTAATAAACAGATACATTTGTTTTTTGTATTACGTGTTTTCTGTAAATAAAGTTTTGATTTGATGTTTCCGCAGGTCTGGGAGTACAACCAGGGAGAAGTTATGGCAGTTGGTACCGGACACAGCGCGACCATCACACGTATAAGGATCAGTCCAGACATGAAGTTCATCTGTAGCGTTAGCGAGGATGGTGCCGTTCTTTTGTGGAAATTTCCTTTCTAGACTTCTGTGTTAGATATATGTCGTCATAAATACAGACCAAGCAAAACACAGCCAATACATGATATAGATGATCAAGTTTTCGAAATGCTTTCCTAAACACAATGTGTTTCCACATACTAATCCATACCATTAGATTCAGCTTTTCTCACTTATTACATTTCTCTCTTGAGGGAAGTATTTTGAAAACTTCACTGCTTGTAAACCTCGTAATTTGTGCACGCTAGAGGAAGAAAAACAAGTATTAAATACAGGTATAAAGATAATTGCAGTATTTGCATTTTTTGTTGACCAGTGTCCAGTGCTGTATGCAGTCTTTGTGTTTAGGAATTTAATGTATACAAGAGAAACTGTGATATATATAGTATACATGTACAAAGAGTTATCTCTCAGATTCTTTGTGTTTTTTTACCATATAGGCTATCATATAAATGTTTTATTTATACATTATGTAAATTTTATGTATGTGTATTACATGATTTGGACATATTTGTGCTGAAAATGTGCAACCAATATTAAATGCTGTACAGATATTTCTATCTAATGCACCTTCATCATTGATCTTTGAAAAATTTTCTCGTCTTTATGAGTAAAATAAGCACAGCACTTCATTAAACATGTGTGATCAAGCTGTATATATGTAATTTATATATACATGTAAGCATCACAATTGATTCTTGACAACACCTGCTACAAGACAATTTAAGAAACTTGTTTATTTTCGTGTTAAGTTTGGACTTATTATAATGTGATGAATGTGGGTGTGAATGCTTTTGATTACGGTAATTACACGGAACAAAACATTGTTCAGAATGGATTCTGAAGTAAGTGATGCATACCAAGGTATTGCAATAAGCAAGTCAAAACAGGACTGCTAAGTGGGTTTTTTTTATGAGCCTTTTAGTATAGATTAATATAGCATTTAGTGCAAGTGGTAGGTTTCAAATAAATCTGTTGGCCATCAGGCAGACTTAAGTAATATTTGACATAGATATAAAATGATGCACATAGTTTATAGTATTGTGGATTAACAGAACTGTATTCTGATGTTTTGGCCAATAGATTTATGTCATTGCTTCTGTAGAAAGACTGAATGACCAGTGTTTACTGTGGCCTACATTTCTAACTTTTGGCTTTAGCTGAAATACTACCTATTGAGTATATTTCCTTGTGGAATGTCGGGACAATTTTTGAAAAGCATGAAGTAATGTTTACTTGCAGCTTGATGGAAGTTTTGAACCTTCAGTGTTTTGTTTCATTATGTACATTTCAGTTGCATTTTTATTTACTTGGTATAAATGAATTTGTGTATATTAAATAAATACTTATTTCCTTAAACAAAATTTGAAGACTATTTGTTTTATTATCTCTCTAAAAGTGATCTAGTCGTGTCAGCCAAGATTCCATTACAAAGATGTCAGTCTTTAAATAGGCAATGGTAGCGCATTCACCTGGCCCTGGGTTTGATCCCTACCATGGCCATGTTGGTAGTGTCCTTTGGCAAGACACTATTTCCCGATTGCCTCTCTCTCTTTGGGGTTGATTCCACCTGGAATGAGTCTCTAGAGCGATCAGTATAAGTTGTAAGAACTTGTTTCGCAATCGAAAATAAATAAATTAGTATAAACAAAATAGGTACTCAGTACATACAAGAAGAAATTACACATTAAGATGAACGATAACATAGAAAAAAACAACATCATTGAAATTAAATGGAGGTTTCTCTAAACAGCAGTTTGTATAACATCATGAGCTAGCGTCTTTGGAACTTGTTACTTGTGTGAAATTTCACATATGTTTTTGAAGCTGCTGTTTTCAACTTAGCAGTATTACATGCTTGAATATTTAAATAGAGCACCGAGATATCACAAATTCAAAATGGCTGCCTCCATGATCCTTCATTTTTGAAAATTCAATCTGAATGATATATCTTCACAATTTTATACTCGTATTTCAGAAATTTTGAAAACTGTGCTCCTCTTAAGAAGTTCTTCAGTTTAAAGTCGGTTTACTTTTTGACTTGCCATTCCCAAGAGTCCAGGTGGCCATATATCAATCACCCGAGTACATGACTTACTTATGACCCAATGCGACTGAAATTCAACATTAAACTATATATCGAAACACAAACATTCTCTGACCTGGCAAGGCAAACATTCCAACAAATTTACATAATAATTATCTATAAAATGTGACTACTAGAGTATAAACATGTTTTTTCTTGGATTTGACCTGGTGACCTTGTTTTCAATCCTAGGTGACCCATCATCAATCTTGGCCTAGAAATCATCAAGAGAAACACTTTGATCTAATTATACCCCTAAAACGAAGTTTAGGGGGGTATATAGGAGTCACCCAGTGGTTGGTCAGTCCGTTGCATTTTCCTTGTCTTGAAAACCACTGGTTGGAATTCAATACAACTTCATACAATGGTCAAGCACATTGAGAGGAAGTGCAATGTACAAGAACCATAACACTTTCTTGACTAATTAAAGAGTTATTGCCCTTTGTTACTTTTCCTTGTCCGTAGCATAACTTGAAAACTACTGGTTGCAATTCAATACAACTTAATACAATGGTCGAGCACATTGCGAGGATTGGCAGTGCACAAGAATCATAACATTTTCTTGACTTATTTAAGATATTGCCCTTTGTTACTTTTCCTTGTCCAAAGCTTAAAATTTTTGTTTGGAATTCAATATAACTTCATACAATGGTCAAGCAAAATCAGAGGAAGTGCAGTGTACAAGAACCATAACTCTTATCTTAAGTTATTACAGAGTTATTGCCATTTGTTACTTTTCCTTGTCCAGAGCATAACTTGAAAACTACTGGTTGGAATTCAATACAACTTCATACAATGGTCAAGCACAATGAGAGGAAGTAAAATGTACAAGAACCATAAGTCATTATTGAAAACTACTGGTTACTGAAGCAGAGGTAACATTCTAACAGGATAACAAATATGTTACAATTAACAAGCCAGTACTGATGTATCCAAATTTATTCATTTTAAATGGTTATTAAAATCTTATGTAAAACATGTCAAAGTATAAATATAAACATAACAAAATGGTAAATGAGTACTTCTGACTAATAAAAAATTATGTAGAAGGAATCTGCCACAGGAAGTCAGACTGTTTCATAGTTTTTGTAGGTAATGCCAAGACCTAGTGACCAAGTTAAACAAAATGTTCAACATGAAAACGTCACAATAATATCTATGTTCCTGAACTAAGACTTCACAACATTTATGGTGTTCAAGGTACCTACAGGTTTAGGTATCTGCCTCTCATCTCCTAGGTTGCGGGTTTGAGCCCCACCAAGGTCACGCCCGTACCTCCTCATATGACACCAGTACTGGTTTTTCCAGGAAGCTGACTCAAGAGTGACTCGATAAGCTCAAAGCTTTCTTCACAATCGAGCTAAAATAAATTAGTACAAACTAAGGTACCTACAGCCTTGCTATACTATAAAATGTTACTAATATTTCTGACTATAGCAAACTTCTTTCATTTAAACACTCAAACATGACTTTTATGCAGTCTCTATAGAACTACTGCTATCTACATGTACAAATATTTAAGCATAATCATATTACCCAAAAATTAATTTGATTATAAATCTAATGAGATGACATTTTCATTCACATGATTCACATAAAAATATCTGAGGTCACCATAAATGTTACACAGCAGATGACGTACTAAATGGATATATAATGATCGGTACTTTCATTTCAAGGATCAACAAACTAGGTCAATCGCACTCACAGGTCTCATTGGTCACTGTGATTGACCTACTTTTTGGCAACCAATCAAATTCAATCTTTGGCTGAAGCTGGCTGGAAATTGCAATCAGGTAAATCCCTCCTTTTTTTGGACACGCAAATCACATTTTGCTAGGTATAGGCATGACAACAGACATGCTGAGGTCTCATCCACGAAAACAAGTGAAATAAATGAGGAAAGTCACTACTTGATGGTAAGATTGCCTTGGCAGGGCAACGAGTGTAACTGTGTGATAGTCTCATGGAAGTTTAGACATTATATACAAGAGGGGGATGCATTTCTGTCTTGCATTATTTCATGGGATGATCAACACCTGGCTACACTTCTATGATCTTGACGTCTAATAGACTGGGAACACATTTAATGTAATCTCCAAAGACATGAATAGTGAAATCAATTCCCAAAGTCTTGCATCTTTCCATCTGGCATAATGCTACAATTTGTTTTTGTTACAAAAAAATATTAAAGTAAAACAAATACTTAAACATAAATTTATATTTAAAGAAAAGTAAAAACTTATAATTTCTTTAAACTTATAATGTAGGCACTAAGTCAAGGTTAGTGCAATTCTCATCTCATGTTAAACCATCTATATAGATCGCATACCTTGGTTCTTTTACATAGAAAATGAACAACAGTTCTTTCAGTGAAAGTGAGAATGTGAAAAGATCAAGTTGCTGAAATTAGAAATGGATGGATTGATGGATGGATGGATGGATGGATGGATGGATGGATGGATGGATGGATGGATGGATGGATGGATGGATGGTGGTGGATGGGGATGGATGGATGGATGGATGAATGGATGGATGAAACCTACAAATCACTGTAATGCAATTGCTGGGGTAGTAACAACAAGTGTATACCATTCAAAACTCTATTACAAAGGCACAGGCCCCGTTAATATTAGTAAAGTTACAAGTTAGAGGGTACTAGTTTCATCATGTCTCATAAATTTCATGTTCTTTCTGATAAGATAAATTTATGATAGAAATTAAACTGACACTGATGTTGTGAATTCCTTAATAACAACCAGACAAGGTGCAGGGGAATGCCATTCTTTTTTAAATTCATCATTCTATTGCCTACAAATACATACTTATAATAAATTAAATTATATTAACACTTATTCAATGATTTGGAAATAGTAGAAGGTCCAGGGAAAATTTAGGAGACAGTAGATGTATCATGTATATGACATGGAATGGTATACCCACTATGTGACATTTCATCTTTCTCAATTCTGTCTTATACAGTGTCATTTGTAACAAATGATTTGTTATTTCAATTAATACAATGTATTTTGTATATTAGCTTCCTGCTTGTTCAGGTGAAATATATTCAGCAATATCACATGATCTGTAGAGATAAATATGCACAAAATAGCGTTGCAGTAATCTTCCTAATCCGGTCAAGACGCCAACACGGCTTCAGCTGAATGCTTCTCTTTCTTTGCTCTCGCCTTTCCTGGAAATAAATAAACACGTACAATAAGAAATTTCGTCTTGCAGACATTCAATGTACTGCAGTACTGATGGTTACTACTTTAATAGTTGAGGAGGATGTAATTTGATGGATTTCATTTTTACTGCATAATAATTATTGTAACTTTTCTCCAATTATTTCCATTGGTATACAGACATGTGGATGACAAAAACATATAAAAGAGTTAGATCATAGTATTATGCCTCAATTCAATATCAATGTTAAATTCCCATAGATAAACAGTTAGCAGTCTTACTGTTTCTGTGAAGGCAACACGTGACCGCTACAAGTATACTGTTAGCCATATAACAGTGTGCCATATAACAGTATAATTTACTGTTACATGGCAGAATGCGCGGTTTCCTTATCGATTTTAGTGAAACCATACGGTATGGTAGCATTTATTTTTTCTTACTGTTTGCATGCGCACATTGTTATTATGCATACTGTTTCAATAAATTTGTTACAAAGTTGTATCATTTTAGTCAAATCTAAAAAAATTGCACATCTGAGCACTTGGTGAACATGGTGTGATTTTCCTTGTATTAAAACCCTTGTAATAACAGCATAATAAAATAGATATCACACAGCTTTGAGGGTAACAGTAAATTCCTCATGTTGACATTTTTACTGTTACACTCGAAGCTCTGTGATATCTATATACTGTTCCACAAGTATGCGCATTACATATTCATTAAATACTGACTGTATCACTTGTTAGAATTGAATAATTGAAGACTGATTTATATATTAACAGCAAAGAGGAGTATGTAACTATGTAATATACCTGCTGGTTCCTGTCCTGGTACATCAGGTAATTCTGGTACCCCTTCATCCTCCACTGCAGGTAACGATTGCTACAATGAGTAACAATTATTGGTTAGTTTGCAAAAAGCAACAATCACAGATTTCATACCAATCAATAAGGCAAAATGGCGTACATAGCTTGCTAAATCTCAACATCAGTAGATGTTTCTTGGCTCATTAAGATACACACAATTTCATTAATTTATTATTTGTTTGGAGTCAAAGTGTACAGACAATTATGTGGTTATGTTGTATGTTGCAATGCAGAAAATCTACAATTTATGAACTGAAAAGTCCACTGGAATATTAATTATGGTATTAGAGTTTACAGTTCCGCTTTCAGATCTCTAGGTAAATGGATGAAACCCTACTGTTTCCATGATTTTCATTTGTTCCCCTTTTTCACAATTAGTCCTGCATATAATATTGTTATATACACAAAGAATACTGTAAATGTACTGAATTGACATTTCCGGAGGTATTTTGACATTTTGACATAACTTATCCAGACATGTATGTTGAATTGCACAATATTGACATAACCTATCTGGCCAGGTATGTTGAATTGCACAATATTGACATAACCTATCCAGACAGATACATGTATGTTGAATTGCACAATTTTGACAGGTATCTTGTCTTCAATATTTTTTGACAAATAGCTTGCACCTACCCTGGTAGACTTGTTGAATTACAGTAACTTTGACAGATATGTTGAATTATGCCATCTCTGACAGGTGTGTTGAAGTATGTCAACTCTAGTCATTATTCTAAATCAAACATTACCTCACCAGTTGTGTTAAACATGCTCAACGGATATTGTACAGGTAATGGTGACGGTAATTGAATTACATCTACTTGACTGATATGTTGAATTAGACATACCTGAGCAGGTAATGATGAATAACACCTACCTTAATTATGTCATCTAATTCTGACAGAACGTCATCTTCATCCTCCTGTGTAAGACCTCCCGACAATAAATCATCTATCTCCTGTAATACCAACAAATTTCATTACTCTATACCTTAGTTTTGACACTCTGACAACAGAGACCATCTTCATGGTGAAATGGCTAAGAGTCACTGACTTAAAATCACTGTAACCTCTCACTGATTGAGAGTCACGAGTTCAAGCCCTGCTACCAAACCAGGTCTCTTTATGTCAAGAAGGTGACAGTTTCTTATGAAAGACAGGGCTCTCGTTCTGGTTCTCACCGGGAATGATTCTTTAGTAAATTGACAATGTGTGCCTGTAAAAATGACTGGCATATAATTGAAACAGTTGTCAAACTCACACAACAACAACAACAATGGCAACAGAAAGTTTAGAACAAATTGTCTCTATTCTAGTGCTATGACTGACATGACTACAATCAGATGGCACACACGTATACCACTCTAATGGAAATCTAATGTCTTTAAACATGTCTTTAACTCACCATAGACCTGTCTAACCTGTAAAACAACTAAATCAACACACGGTTTGGTACAGGCTAAATATATTATTTATACTGATTGCGCTATTTCTTCATGTGAGATTGAAGACTGATGAAAACATAGGTTTATCACATAATTAATACATTCAAGGAAGAATAAGTCCCTTTAAGACATTTATATACAGCAGAACCAGATTGAGATTTTCAATCAGCCAGGAATTAAAACTGGCTCTTGATATGGCACATTATTTGGTTAGATAAATACACCTGTATTTTGCCCACTATTACATTCCTGCTTGGATCTGCCATATTAGTTAGATAAATACACCTGTATTTTGTCCGCTATTACATTCCTGCTTGGATCTGCCATATTAGTTAGATAAATACACCTGTATTTTGCCCACTATTACATTCCTGCTTGGATCTGCCATATTAGTTAGATAAATACACCTGTATTTTGCCCACTATTACATTCCTGCTTGGATCTGCCATATTAGTTAGATAAATACACCTGTATTTTGTCCGCTATTACATTCCTGCTTGGATCTGCCATATTAGTTAGATAAATACACCTGTATTTTGCCCACTATTACATTCCTGCTTGGATCTGCCATATTAGTTAGATAAATACACCTGTATTTTGCCCGCTATTACATTCCTGCTTGGATCTGCCATATTAGTTAGATAAATACACCTGTATTTTGTCCGCTATTACATTCCTGCTTGGATCTGCCATATTAGTTAGATAAATACACCTGTATTTTGCCCGCTATTACATTCCTGCTTGGATCTGCCATATTAGTTAGATAAATACACCTGTATTTTGCCCGCTATTACATTCCTGCTTGGATCTGCCATATTAGTTAGATAAATAGACCTGTATTTTGCCCGCTATTACATTCCTGCTTGGATCTGCCATATCAGTTAGATAAATAGACCTGTATTTTGCCCGCTATTACATTCCTGCTTGGATCTGCCATATTAGTTAGATAAATACACCTGTATTTTGCCCACTATTACATTCCTGCTTGGATCTGCCATATTAGTTAGATAAATACACCTGTATTTAGATACCACCTGCTTTATATATCAATGTTTGCTATGTTCCTTGAGTGGTTGCTTACCACATTTTTTTCTGTAGATCAATAAACTAAATCTATCAGAATCATATAACAATATATTTTACCTGTTGGTATTCAGCAGCCTCTCTTGTTTCATCCATTATCTTTTCTACAGTCTCAATGGAAAACATCTGTGAATACAATTAAAAACATTTAATTCAAAATAAGAGGTGAAGTTTGATACAACAAACTATGCCGAGCATCAGGCCTGTTGATTGTTATCAAGGCTTGACTGAATATCAGCATGTCATCTAAATATGCCAAACATCTTCAAAGTCCAATAATCTAGATAAAACTCAATCAAGAGTAATGCCCAAACAATATAATGCACTACTACACTTGGTAATGATGAACATTTCTTCCAAGTTTCATTAAAATGCCACAGACCTTTATACACAAGGATGACAACTTTTGTATTTTTCTACACAAATCAACCTTTTTGTAGCGAGCTTCGAAACTTTGAAGAGATTTTGCATTGGAATTGCATCCATCTGTTGTCGTCCATTTTGAAATGAATCAAGGTAAATTGCTTAAAAGAAATTAGTTTTAATTGTATTTTCGCAATATTTTTGCTCAACGGTTTGAATATTTCATTTCTTTCTGAAACTTTCATATTTAAATCAGTTTCAATTTTCATGATACAAGACTTTTATTTGTTGGAAATATGTAAACAATATGGGAATTTGTCACCAATGGACGAAAACGAAATGCTATACCGATAGATTTTAACATAATGGACGGCTTATAAATTGTCAGATACGAAAATAGATTTATAATTATGACAAAACATATCTTTAAAATAAATACACGGCGATTGTGTCAATTGAATATCGCTTTCTCCCCTTCAATGTCTAACAACAATGGCATCTTATCAGAGCTGCCACCGAGCGTGCGCAAGGCATGATGGGCAACTTATTTCCAGGTATTGTTTTATTGATTTTTAGAAGCTGCCAATCCATGTGTATATAGGTCTGTGAAAATACACTCAAGTATGAGGAGTTGTCGCCACAAACTTTGTGAAAGACTGCACAAAATTAGTATGTCTCTATACCACTTCATGATGGGAGACATAATACATGTAAACAAATATTCAGTACAACTGTGAAATCCACCCAAAAGTCTTATCAAATATAAACATATTTTAGATATCTTCAATGTCCTTACACATTATATTCAAAAAGATACAACAGGGATTTGTATAAAATCTCCTATTTTGCTTTTCTCATCTTCTAAACAAACATTAAATACAGTAAATCCCTGAAAAAACTCTCAGAAAAACAGAATCCTAAAAAAATTGGATGATTTTCGAAGTCCCCTTATTTCTTCTATTAAATTCATTGTATAAAACTCTCAGTATACTGGACTCACGTAATTCCGGATGGCTTTAACAGACTTCTTAAAGATTTTGAATGATATCTTATTCCCGAAAACCGGATGCTCAATTAAAACAGCCAAGAAGTCTGATTCTGAGCAAATTTTAAAATGTTGGTCAGTTTCCTGAAAACCAGAACTCTCAGAAAACTGGACTTTTTCCTTTGACCGGACAAGGTCTGGTTTTCAGGGAGTTTACTGTATATGTTTGTATGGTAAAAACTCTAGGAGGGTCCAGATTATACATCACCTGGTGTAGTTGTTTTAGTGACTCATTTCCAGCTTGCAAACCTTTGACAACCTGTGCTTCAATTTGAGCAAACTCAAGGTCGTGTACCTGTGCGATGGAAATATTTACACATTTATTTAGTACAAAAGTTATTATACATACATAGGCTGATGTTGTAGATTAAAATTATTATGATCGATTTATTTAGAATAATCTTGAACGAAACTGATCTTTTAAAAATAATCAAATATGTGAAAATCAATATTCGAGTACGAAAATTGCATTCAAATATTCGGCAAAAAAAAGAAAATCCTCACCCCCCCCCCCCCCCCCTACAAAAAAATTTTTTTTTTTTATAAAATTTTTTTTTTTTTTTTAAAAGAACGCGGGGCATGAATATTCAGATGCCATATATGAAATAAAGGACCTACAGTTTTGTTCAGAACACACATCAATAAAAACCAACCATTTTCTCTTTGAAGACAATGTAAATGGTTTACTGATAAAGCCTACAGAACATATCTTCTGATATCATGTCACTTTGGTTTTCTTTAACAGAAAGATGAACCCAATGCCACATATCATATCAGAGTGGTACGTACAGGCTTGATCTAGATATATACTGGTTACCATTCTCTCTTATCTTTAATCACTTTTTTAAGTATAAATCATTCAAGGTAACACACTACCCTGAAAATGCAAAAAGGGTATTGGGAAAAAATCCCTTACCATCCTATCTATATTTTCTAACTGTCCATCCATTTTCTCAATCTGAGTTTCTCCAAACTTCTTATGTCTAAGCAGCAACTTGGCTTTCCTGCAGATAGCAAAGTAAAGGTTATCTATTGTTAGCAACCATTATATAAAGGATGATATTGAAAGATACTTTTGGTGAAGAGGTAATAATACAAGTAAGAAAGCACTGCATTCTGGGTAGAATGGAAATTGTATTTGAATAGTGTACACTCTATACATGTAGATACACTATACAGTAAAACCTCGATAACTCGAGGTCGCAAGGGGACGAATAAAATGCTCGAGTTATCCGGGTTCTCGAGTTATCCGAACCATGGAAATTTTACAAGTTTTTTCTGCATAAGCAAAAGATAGCTATGAAACAGTTTTGAAACAAAGAAAGGGCACATTTCTTTCAGTCATGACCCTTTTTAACTTCAATGATGGCATTGTATTTAAACTCAACTCAAAGAAAAATCTGATAATCAGTGACCTCGAGTTGCCGGAGGTAATTTAGTAAGAAATCTACCTGGCAGGACCACAGGTATTCCTCGAGTTATCCGGGGTTCTCGAGTTATCGATGCTCGAGTTATCGATAGTATTTTCTGGTTAAACATATAGGCCAGATTGCCGGGACCGACAGGAGTCCTCGAGTTATCCGGGGTTCTCAAGTTATCGATGCTCGAGTTAACGAAGTTTTACTGTACATGTATATCGGAATCTGACTCTTCTGAAGATTTCCACTACATGTATTTCCAAATAATATTTCAGTTAAAGCTCTTTTTATTGAAATGCAACATAATTTGTGTATTACTAATCTATATGTTCATTAAATTGATATGTTAAAGTTTCCAGATTTATTCCAGCATTGATATTTATGACTGTCATGAACATTTCGAGGGCTTGGTGCAAAACTGGACCAACTCAGTTTTTGTAAATTTTTCAGGAGACACAAAAAACTGAATAAATTTCTTAAAATTATGATTACATGAATGAAAATTTACACTTTTGATGTGAATCCTCACTAGATTTGGTAAATGATTTTATTTTTTAATTATTTTTAGTCTAATTATGGTTTTAGAAAGTTGGACTTATCTTGCACTGAGTTTTTCAGTGCAAAACAAGTCCATCTCAAGTTGGACCTATTATGCAACAAATAATTCAATGCAAAAAAGGTCCAACTTCAAATGGACTTGTTTTGCACTGAAAGTTAAAAGCAGATTAGGTCTAACTTGCAAAAAACAATCGTTTTGGAAAAACTGTTCCAGATTAATCAATTATTATGGGTTTCGTGTTTTAAACTTTCAGTATGGACCAAATAATATTTCGTAACTGACAACTGAAAATCATCTCCTTCTCTGCCAAAACAAAGATTAGACTTTGTGGCAAATGTATCTTCAGCCAAGTAACAACAACTGCTATGAAAACCTCCAAATAAAATTTATTTCAAAGTTAAGAGTTCGAACCTATTTAAAACCTGATCATTTAAAAAATGCTTTAGAGTGAACATTAGCATGATCCCATTATATTCCGTCAAAGAAAAATCCCTCTACATATATAAAACACTTCAATAACAACTGCATGGATACAGAAAAGTCAGCTCATATACACATATAACTTTACAAAGTTAAACAAAGACAAAAACACTGTATATCAATAAATCTATGTTGATCAACATTTTTAATAAATGACCTGCTATACTGTAACTAATTTACTATCAAACCCGTATCAAGACCATAAAAAAGTGGTTGTTCCTGAAGTGGGTAAATCTCATTGGAAAACATGTAGTAGATTTAGAACAAGAGGGCCAAGATGGCCTTATATCATTCACCGGTATATAAATTGCCAATAATACAAGAGGTCATGATTTTAACATAATTCGTAGAGGTCCACTACACAATGCTTAGTAACATTCCAAATGTCTAAGCTCTGCCTGTGGGCCTTGTGGTTTTTTGAAGATTTCCCTATACAAGCCTAAGCTAAATCAAGTGACCCCCCTCCCGGAAAAGGTTAATTATCAACCGGGGGTAATGATTTGAACAATCTTGGTAAAAGTCCACACGGCAATGCTACATGCTAAATATCTGAGTGCTAGGCATTGTGGTTTCAATGAAGACTTTTTAAGTTTTTCCTATGCAGAATCAAGAGACGCCCCTGGGCTTGGTCAGTTTGACCCATGGGTCATGTTTTAAACAAACATGGTAAAGGTCAACTAGGCAATGCTTAGACATGCCAAATATCTCAGCTCTAGGCCTAGTGGTTTCAGAGAAGAAGATTTTTAAAGTTTTTCCTATATAAGCCTATGTTAAACCAAGTGACCCCCTGGTAGGGTTAATTTTGACCCAGGGGTCATTATTTGAACAATCTTGGTACAGGTCCACTAGACAATGCTACATGCCAACTATTTAAGCTCTGGGCCTTGTGGTTTCAGAGAAGATGATTTTAAAAGTTTTTCCTAATAATTAAGTATATAGCCTATGTAAAACAAAGTGACCCCTCCCAGGCTGGGTTAATTTTAACCCAGGGGTAATAATTTGTACAATCTTTGTAAAGGTCCACTAAACAATGCTACATGCTAAATATCTAAGCTCTAGGCTTTGTGCTTTCAGAGAAGATTTTTCAAAAGTTTGTCCTAATTTTATGCCATATCAACCAGAGTTCTGCATGGAATAGAATCGTTTTTGCCCGATTTTTGTCTTGATAAATGAGGCAGTAAATCTGTGATTTACTGTTTGAAATTACAAATTCTTTCATGGAATGCATTCACACATGTTTATGTGTCAGAATTTCGGAAAAATAAAGAAATTAAAGAGGTGAAAAAAATGCCAAAATATAACGAATATTGACAAACAAGACCTAAATATGCTTCATTTCCATGTAACGTAGCCCTGTCTGTAACAGTATCATATTTATAATAAGAATTTTTGTCTTAAACTTATTTCAGTTACAGAATAAGTACATGTACCAGAATATACTGAAAACTAGTTTTCGACCAACACCTCAGTTGGACACATTTTGTCATGGCTGGTCACGTATTATCCATTGCCTAAATTTAAAAGTAGTATCAAAAATTTTACTTTAAATCTAGTCACACCACTATATATGTATCTAGTATCTAGAAATCATGGTGTATTCTCAGTATATTTTTGCTCTTACAAAGCTGTTTTAAAGCTTTATACTTCTGAGAGGACAGTTTGGGAGGGTCTGTATTGCAATACAATGGCTAAACAGTTGGAAATATGTAGACCTTCTGTGATTTGGCTGCTCTAGTACAGTTATGCCTGACACCAAGGTTTAATGTTGAGGATGTCAAGTCACTCTATAAAAAATTAACAATATTGTGCAACATTATTTAACTGGCACTCAATAGGTAGTGAGTATAATTTGACCACACTTTTTACAAGATTTTCAATATTCATTTTAAAAAGGAATGCTTAAAAGTATTTTATATACATCAGTGCACGATAACATTTCTAGATACTAAGAAAGGTGGTCAGCCTTCGTGGTCTAGTGGTAAGAGCCACTGACTTGAACTCACTATAACTTTACATAGATTGAGAGTCATGGGTTTGACCGACCATGTTAGAAAGAATGTAGTACTGGTATAGTAAGGTAAACTGCCTGGCTGTTAGAATGACCAAAATACGACTGGAATGGGCGCACGTTCCTTCTTGAACTGTAATTCAGTTTAAATCAAATTTAACTGTCATAGCAGCAAGATGCTACTACACTAAATTGTAAGAATAAGCTATTTAATCAGCAAAATTATGCAAAGAGAAAATGTAATACTGGTATGTAAGTCCCGTGTTTGAAACCAAGCCTTTGCACAAGGTGTTAATGTTACAGTTTTGAGCGCAATGTTTGACGTTACCGCACTTGATTTTACTTTCCACTTAGTGCAATCTTTAGAAAATATCATCATTATTTTTTTCATGAAACATCAAATACCTGTGTCAACAGTTCATAGCTCTAAGGTTGTTGGTAAAATGTTGTCTTAGTATGTGTGTAGGAATTGAACATGCGTCCAAATAGTTAATGACACAAAATCTAATGCTGTTTGCTCCCGTTATTGAAAATATTCATGCAGCTAATTAAGATGTGCAATGTAAAAGAACATGTATATTTCTAATGTGTTCCTTGAATGCATTTAAAATGACTGTTTTTCAAATGCACGTATATAGAACATTTATTGCTCAATGATTTCCTAACCATGGGTTCGATTCAGAATCATTTTTGCTTAAGAAAAAACATCAAAGCAAGGACAAATCATTGACAAGCACTTTTATTATAATTCTTGCGACAAACAAAGATATCTTTAATAAAAGAATAAAGTCATGAAAATGTTACAGCTTTTTATTATATTACTATACATACTTGCAGAATAGTAAATTCAAGTAACTCATGCAAAAGTTCTATAAAATTATATTTTATAAAACCTTAACATCAATTTTAAAGGAAAACTTTAATCCTTTGCACCGCGTCACGCGGCATGGTATTTGTTATTAAACTTATTTTTTTAAGGCTATCATATCATAATTGTGCTGATACTAAAAAATTTGATATTTGTTTCCTTTGACTATTATAATATTTTTCCATTAGTTTGATGCAAATTAAGTCTATCTGAGATATTCAGTTGGGATTCATTAATAATTTCAGTGCAAAACAAGTCCAACTCAAGTTGGACCTCTTTTGCCTCAATGCAAATTGTTGTTTTGAGATGGACCTGTTTGTTTCTTAGCAACAGTTTCATAAAAAGTAAAGAGATAAGTCATTATTTTTGCACTGAATGTGTATCTTACTGAATACTGTTTAATTATGTAAAAAAGTGATTTTGTGAAAAATTTGACTTGGACCAGTTTTGCACCAAGCCTTGGTATGCTTAACAAAAAGGCCATGCAGGCCCATTATCACTCACCTGACTACCATTGCACTTTAAAAAGAAGAAAGTAGGTCAAAAGGTCATAATCAAGCTCAGTCATAGGAATTGTGGAAATAGTCAAAAATTCATCTCTCTAGCTTGAAAAAAGAACTAGGCAAAAGGTCAAGGTCAAATTTGCAATCTGCTTTACCACAACACAATGGTATATTCCAAATATCTAAGCTCTGGGCAGTATATTCTTAGACATATTTGAAATTTTCCCTATATAAGCATATGTAAAATTAAGGTCAATTTTGACCCAGGGGAGGATGTATAAATTTCATGCTAAAGGTACACTAGGCATATCTAAGATCTAGGCTTTGTGGTTTTACAGAAAAAGATTTTAAACACAGATACCTATGTAAAATCATGTGACCCCCTGGCAGAAACCTATGTAAAATAAAGTGACTCCCAGGCAGGACCGAATCCCTTAAATCTGCATCTGTCTCTTTGTTACCTGTGTAGGTCCTTGGCAGTTCCACCTGAGGAGAAATCCTAGGGTTGGCCAGGATAAACAAAAAAAATTAAAAGAAAAAAAAGGTGACCAACCATAAATGTATACTCTTACTCTTTTTTCCCATCTTTTAAGAACTGCCTGGCTCTTTCCCTTTCTTTCTCCATCTGAAGTGTTATTTTCTTTTGTAACTGCTTTAACCTATCTCGCTGCTGCTTCAGTTCCTGAAATATTCATGTATGCTAAAACACTATGTAGTATAATGACAGAATTCTCTGAAATTCTCCTGGAGAAGGTAACAGAATCGATTTTAGCACCTCTGCTGGAGATAATATTACTATCAGGACTTGACAAGATAAATGGACTGAGTTTTGATAAAACTAGACCTATTACTAAAATTAATGTGATTAACACCCCTGGAAAGACTGCTTTATCAACTGAGGAAGTTAGTAGTAACAGAATACCTTGCAAAAAACACCTAAAATAGAGATATTGTTCTTGGCAATAACTCTGTAATTTGTCAAGATAGAGTTATGGTTCTTGTACATTGCACTTCCTGTCATTGTGCTTGACCATTGTATGAAGTTGTATTGAATTCCAACTAGTAGTTTTCAAGTTATGCTCCAGAAAAGGATAGGTAACAAAGGGCAATAACTCTGTAATTAGTCAAGATAGAGTTATGGTTCTAATGTGCTTGACCAATGTATGAAGTTGTATTGAATTTTTCAAATTCCAACTTATGCTCACTATTATTTTTTGCCGATTTCTATTTTTTTTATTCAATATTTTACATGTATATGTCACAACAATTTCAGCATTTTCAGCCCTGAATTTAAGCTGAAATATTTCCACAATTCAGGCAATTGAGACGGGTTTTTTTAGGGGGCGGGGGAGGGGTGGGGTCCATCAGCAGTAAGCTAGGACCCATTTGATTTCACCGTTACAGTTATAAACAACAGGGACAGTGACTTCGGCATGATTAAGCGTGGCTAAAGGCCAGGATTCCGGTATTAAATTATGGTTAGGCAAACTGGGACTAAACAAGAGCTGTCAGCAGGACAGCGGGCTCGACTTTTTTAGTGCTTGCCAATAAAACAAAACTTTGACAGTTAAGGGCACACAAGACGTTTAACTAGGAATTTCTAAGTACAAATCAAGAAACATTTTCACAGAGTAAACTTCTCTTGCTTACAGATAGGTCTCATGATGGTACATAAGTACTCCAACTTTCAAAGTAATATCTCAAATGGTTAAGTCAACAAGTGGACAAGAATGAAAATTTTAACCGAGTTTCTAAGCCAAAAAGGGCCATAATTCAAATAAAATCCTTGACAGAATTACCTTCTCCTGCCCATGTTTGGGGATCATGATGGTAAACAAGTACATTGTATTACAACTTTCAAATTAATATCTCAAACAGTTTAGTCAAAAAGTCAACTAGTAAGATAAACTTAACTAAGATTCTAAGTCAATAAAGGGCCTTAATTTTCAAAACAAATCCCAGACACAGTTACCTTCTTTTGCCTACAGATGGGGGTAATGATGTAAACAAGCACTCAAAGTTTCAAAGCAATATCTCAAAGGGTTAAGGCAATAAGTGGATTTTACCCATATTCAATGTATTTTCTAAGTAAAAAAGGGGGCACAATTCTGTCAAAAACCTTGACAGAGTTATGCACTCTTGTCTGTTGATGTAGGTCATGATGGTCAACATGTATGGTTAGTTTCAAAGCAATACCTCTAATGGTTTTGAAATAAAGTGAGGTGGTACGCAAAACTTAACCAAGCTCAATACACTTTCTAAGTCAAAAAGGGTCATAATTCTGTCAAAAACCTTGACAGAGTTATGTACTCTTGTCTGTAGATGGAGGTTATGATGGTAAATAAGTATGGTAAGTTTCAAAGCCATACCTTTAATAGTTTTGAAATAAAGTTGGGTGGTACAAAAAACTTAACCAAGGTGTGACACCAACGCCGACGCCAAGGCGAGTAGGATGCACCTCTACTATATACCATAAAATAGACAAATTCTGCCCTATGTGCTCTAGTTTCATATCAATTAAATTTTCAAAAAAACTCTAAGTAAATATGACAGATGATTACAAATCATCACTTTTCAACTTGAAGGAGTCTGATTCAATGTAGTTTTGGCTTCTTGTAGGTGTGATCCTGGCAGTGTTTGATGTTGCCTTGTATAAAGTCGGTGTCATTACTCATCATGCTCATGTTGCTAGATTGTTAAACAAGAAAACCATAAGGACCTGTAGTATCATTCTGTCACTAACTACAAGTACATTGCATGCAACCTTCACAGCAAGTTTCATGAAAGTCAAATTAAAATTGTGACCTGAAGAAACTCAGTTTTCTTAAGGAAAAGTTTACGGACTGCGGACAAACTGCCATGGCATAAGCCCTGCTGGACTGTGTCCAGTACATGCTATATTTATAATGCCATTACAATAATTCAGGTGTGTGGTACAAAAAAGCAAGTTTCATACTTGGACCATCCAAATTAATAAGACCACTTTTTAAAAATCCCCTAAGTGGTCGTAATAGCTAGAGTTTTACTGAATATTGCTCATAATTTGTGACAGGAAATCTTAAGCTAATCGTCAAAACGTTTAAAAACTAACACAATGCTTCTGGCCTTCGTGGTTAATTACTGCGCATCAAGTGATATTTGAAACATTTTGTAAATAAAATTTATTTACTTCCCTTTGCTGAAAGAATTAACTCCCTTGAAAGTTGAGGTGACCAAAATAATGGGAATATCTTAAAATAGCGTATACAGGTTACAAATCAACATTTCAGTTTTTCTTGAATTTCTTCATTACTAGCAGATTACCTCTGCAACTATCTTAAGATAAGAGAAAGAAATGCAGGTTCTTTCTTTATAGCCGACAGTAATGACTTTTAAATTAGACATAATGGATTTATTGCAAAAATTGTCTAACAGATGACCTGAAAAATGTCCTACTTCAAAGCCCTTGCCTAAGAAGGTTTTGTCAGTGCGTAACATATTTTATTTCATAATCTTGAAGTTCAATGATCAAAGAAATAGAAAAAAAATGTGTAACTCCCCAGAAAATTTGTATCCTTGTGAAAAAATGATGTTAAATCTTTGTACTGTTTGGACGAAAATAACTTGAATAAGTGATCATGACTGAAAAATAACTGAAAGAAGTGATTAAGTGAGTGATGAATAAAAGATGAATATAACTTGTAGAAGTGATCTTAAATAACACTAAAATAACTGAAACAAGTTACACCCCTGACCAGGGCTTCGATAATTTGGTCAGCTCAATCGGTCCGGGCCGAGTCTCTGACGTTACTGATGTTGCAAATCATGTTACCCCACCCACTTCGCCAATACAGTGGAAGTTAATCACTTGTTTTATTATGCGGTTTTACAGTGATGTCATGCTCAAAATACACGATCTTACTTTCAAATTTCATTTTCTGTTGAAATTGATCAATATATTATCGTGTTTGAAGTTGATTTACGTATATTTCGAAGGGAAAAACAAGCTACTCATGTCTGCCGAGTTCAGCCAAATTTATCGAGAAAATGTTTACAATTGCACCGTGCGACAGGACGTAATAAAAGCCATTCTCCGGCTCCAGCCTACAAAGGTCTCGGATATGATTCGTGTAATAATTAGCCATGAAAATATTTTTGCATAATATTAATTATTTTTAAATACATGACCATTCGTGACTTTAGAAAAGAGCCTGCAAAAATATGTACCGGTCGACGATTTACAAATTACAATCGTATTCTGAAAAAATAGGTCAACCACATTATATTTTTGTCGAATTTAAATAACGTACATTTACGAATTGTGTTATTAAATTAAAGACCGTTTATTCATTTATTAGGGGAGTCCCAAGTTAATTCAACACAACCGTTACAATAACCGACAAAGCAATCAAGGATTGGTCTCTAGCTGCAAACATCAAAGTATTGCCAGAGGCATTTGACTTTGTCCTCTGATTGCTAATTACTGACCAATTAATGAAGTGACAGTCGGATTATCTGACACATTTATTGCTCTTCCTGGGGGCAAATAATAGACCTGTAGGTGTTGACAGGAGCCTGTGTATTGTGATTTTCAACACATTTATGGACTGAAAATGTAAAAATTCTCGGACCGATTTAGAATGGATTTTCAGACTTGTGAATCGGTTTTTGAAGTCAAAATTCGGTCCAGAACCGAAAAACCGAAGATTATCGAAGCCCTGCCCCTGACTGTGTAGTGTAGTGACTGAATGAATACTAATTGATAAATTGTCACATATTTTCGCGACATTGATACAACTGAAATTTTCTTCAAACACAATACGTCTAAGACATATGTTTTGAAAGCCAATCAAAATACCTACTAATACTGCTCTATCTTGCTCGGTCACTCTAGATTCTTTCTTTTTCTCATCCTTTTTTCCAAAAAGATTCCCCATTTCTCTCAAATTCGAAGTAACCAATACTGCTGCAGTAAGCTTTGTAGAGAAATCAACTTATTCAGATAACTTTTGTCCGCTTTTGAGCAATGACAAATTGTTAAACTGCCTAAATCGGAAAAAAAGAAGTTGAAAACTTAACCGGAAGTTTACAAATGTATTTACACAGTACAGAACAGAATACATTCGACGATTTGATTGGATAATATTGCCATACACATGTATTCACGTTTAAGAAATGTGGACACAGTTTATTTTTGTAATTTTGTGTTTGTTCATGCAGACATTAGCGTTGCGAACACTTTCTGATTTACAGAGATATATAGAAAAGTCCGGATTCCACAGGTACAACTCGATTTTGAAGACGAATTACGAAAACACAAAATTCACACTGAATGAAACTGAAAGTATCATGCATTTTAGAATAAAACATGTAAAATTTGAGAGATTGATATAGTCTAGTTCACATGAGCACAGTGAGCAGTTGTGATTGTCAGATGCCCATCACTCCACACTTACCTTGTGAACATTCTAGATGTTCGTCCGTTCGTCACAAAAACTTAACGTTTGCTAGCCAAACGTTTGCTATAAATTTGTCATTTCTTAAGATTTCTTCATCAAACTTTCAAATTGCATTGCTTATGACAGGGTCGGTATATTACGTAATATACAGACCCTGCTTATGACAAAAGGGTCGTAATGACACCTAATTTTGTAGGTCAATATAGGGCCATGATGATCACCGCCCTCTTGTTTGTAAAATAATAGAACATGCTCATGAATATGATGTTACAAAATATTAAGGCAGTACTGCTTTGCAAGCCATTCATGTAGTCGGGTGTATGCTAGTATAACTATTTCAACTTCGGCGGCAAACTGACTTTATAGGCTGATATTTTATATTTGTTCACCTTTTACAAAAAAATGTTTTAGAGGTGTGACAGTTATAAAATATCAGATCTGTGAAAAGGGTAACACTGAAATGCCAAATTAATTAGGCTAGGTGTATGCATCTTGAAGCGTATGGAAAAGGTCTCTGATAGAATACAATTTTAGAATGTTAAAGGGATTTATGAGATCTGAGCAAGAACCAGACTTTTGTTAACAAGAATGCTTAAAGAGTGATTTTTTTCCAGAGATCTTGTCACAGCTTTTACAGTTCCAGAGGCCCTGTTACCTGAAGTATATGTAGATGGTGATGTTCAGTGTTATCTGCTGTTTACAGAAACCATTCCATCTGGAGCTTACATAGATCCTGACCAGTTAAAATCATTGAAACCTTACGGCGGTGCTGATGTAAGACTCTTTACATTAACATAACTTCATATCGTACTATCTTTCTGTCTGTCTGTCTAGCACATAGGGGGTTAGTAGAAGACAAAAGTATAAAAATCAAAAGACAATTCTGCAGTAGAGACAGCGAAAATTATATGACTGTTAAACTTTAGAAGATCAGAATAAACAAAGGAGTAAAAAAGAGTTTACATAATTTTCACTTGTTAGTTACTTTTAGACAGATAGAACACCAACTTTGAATTTGTTAACTTGTGTTAATCTTGATTGTGAAACATGTTCTCTCGACCTTACAAGAGTCATTCTCAAGACCCCGAGTGAAGTATGATAATTTCTTAAATACATTTTGTACCTATCGATATTCTGTCAAAATTCAGCCTTTATTCAACCATTTACTACGTCCTGGCAGAAATGAAATTCCATATTTACTATGTAACATGCAATTTGCACAGTACCATTGAAATTTTTACTAATTATTAACAGGTTTTACTGACGAAAGCAGTGGATGTAGAAAAGCCTGAGTTTGAGTCTGCAGAATTTCAAGTGCATGTGTTTTCAAAATTGAGTAAAGTTGATGATACCTGGACAGGAAGCTACACATTACCAGTACATCTGCGTTACCATGCAGTATCCAGACAAGACTATGTAAATGTGACATTTAACAACCCAGAGGTGGCTGTGAGATGTGAGAACAAAAAGCTTGGCATGGGACATCATGGTAGGATCTCAGTACACTTACATTGTACATATCAATTCTTTGTTCAATATCAGTTGGATAGCATATGAAATTAACAATATGTGTAAAACCAGTTTTGATTAATGACTTACCGGTACCTGAGATTATATAGGGTTTCAATCTCCTTTTAACAGTGAAAAATAGTGAAATATTTTTTTCTTGAGAAACTATTTCAAACAAATACATTGCTAAAGCACTCTTAGTACCATAGTTAAATGAACTGACTGTTTAAGGCCGATTTCACGAAAACACTTAAGTAATTGCTCAGATGAGTACGTTATTTCAAAGTCAAATTGTCACTAAAAATGAAGATATGTTTTGTTGTCGTTTTTAACGGTAGTCTATTCACTAAAAATGAAGATATGTTTTGTTGTCGTTTTTAACGGTAGTCTATTCACTAAAAATGAAGATATGTTTTGTTGTCGTTTTTAACGGTAGTCTATTCACTAAAAAAGAAGATATGTTTTGTTGTCGTTTTTAACGGTAGTCTATTCACTAAAAATGAAGATATGTTTTGTTGTCGTTTTTAACGGTAGTCTATTCACTAAAAATGAAGATGTTTTGTTGTCGTTTTTAACGGTAGTCTATTTTTAATGAAATATTAACATGTTGGAAGAAAAAAGTGTTGTATAATACTAAATGCAAATCAGATAAAGCGAGAAATTCATTTAAGTACAACTCAAGATAACTTAAGAATTTACATATATAAATTACTTGCTATAAAACAACATTTCCTGCACAAATACTGACAAGTGTAACTAAATGTCATAAATGGGTTAATACAATTCTGACAAACTTGAATTCTTTACAGGAATAAACATGCGAGGGGCTAATTAATGTTTAAATAAGTTGAGTATGTAACTCAGACCATCATCCTTTGCTCATCTGAGCACCAAGTTCTTAACATGAGCAATTTAGATTTTCAGCTTCTTCAGTAGGCTATTCAGACACACTGCCACTCCATAACAAAAGCTGATTGATGGGCAAGGAAGAACAAGTGTCACTTTTTAACTATTCTATAAAGACCACTTCTTGGTCAAGTTTAGTTTGACTTTGAATGTTTGTAGGATGGTCGAAAGCTTCTTGTTCTTCTGACTAGCTGTATGATTTATGTTTGGCACCAAATGCTACCCTGAACTATCCTGTTGCCCTGAGCATGGCTCAAACTACAGAGGGTCAAAGGCAGCATTTTATTTACAGGAAATGTATCCAAACTAACAGACATTTTCTTTTATATGCAATAATTTTGTAACTTGTGTGAATCATGCAGGTGTAACTATGAGATACAGATGCTCTGTATCGACTCATGTTAGCTAGGGATATAGGTAATAATGAAATAGTAGTTTCTGCATGGTTTCAGACTTTCAAGTTCTTGGGAGTATTGGACAGACAAAACTCCTTTAAAAGCTAGCTGTATTAGTTACATTGTTAAAGGAAAAATTATCATACTCAGTCTTTAAATATCTTCATAGACAAAAGAAACACACATTTTTCAATTTATTCAATTCGTAGAAAACTCAACTTTGTCTTTGCCAGTCAGTGTAGTATACATACAGAAGCAAAGACAAAAAAACTCGAAACAACAAAAGCTTTATTTGAATTTTGATGTAATTAGTGGCTCTTGCAACATTGCTATCAAGTATATGTGAGGGCTGTCAAAAATTGTTTACCTTAATGAGCAAGTCCTCCAGATTTATATATGTTGCAAACTGAGTATACCTTGCAGCAAATTTTTTATCATTACATGTAGTTGTAACATTGTTCTCTCACTATGTTTTGTACAGGATACCATGGTGAAACAGTGAAACAGAAAAGTGAAATGTGCAGTAGTACTAGTGTAATACTATGTGATTGGATTGTGATACAGTACCAGGCAGTAAGTTTGTTATACATGTACATGTAAGAACTGTGACTTTAGTTAACTCAGCCTTACAACATAGCGTTTACAATTAAAGAACTAAGGTCTTAACACTCTATTAATTTCAATATCTGTTATAAACATTGATAAAGGAATCAAACAAGAAAAAAAGTAGAAATTTCATGATCATAATGATTTCAATTGTGGAACCAATATTTTTAAGTGCAGCCATACTAAACTCGTTTTTGACCAAAAGTTGGTAACTTTTCAACCACCAATGAAATGACAACTAGAATGTATTGCATTTTTTGAATGGAGAAATTTACTCTATAAGGCGCCTTTTTTATTGGATAATACCAAATGAAAAAGGTCAATAAAATACTTTTGTATTTTCAGTCTTTCTTGAATGTTTTATAATTTGAGCATGTAAAGAATTCATATCTATTTACATAATATGTTGTTATTGCCAAACTGATAAGTCTAATGTTAATTATAAGTCACTTAAACTGTAGAGTAGTTGTACTTTCTCAACCAGTGAATAATGGTCTTTATTTCGAGTAATATGTTTAATAAGAAAAACAAGGATTAAGTTTGTTTTCCTGATGTACGGACGTAATCACAATTCAGGAGAAAGTGTGTAAGCGACCAGTTAGCTCAGTCGGGAGAGCATTTGCTCTTACAACACTATAAGCTAAAGGTTATGGGTAATCACGGCCTAGCACACTTTTTCTTTCCAGGTGATATATGGCGCCTTCTGACTGCATACACATGAAACTAAACTGGATTTTTTACTATGAAATCTAGCTACCAATCACTTTCATATATGTGGTACTCAAAATTGCGCCAAGCATCTTTTTTAAAGATAGTTCTTGTTCAATTTGATATCTGATTTTAGTACTTGAGAGGTATGATTTATTTGAGGTGTATAATTTTCAGGGTACAATGAATATCAGTGTAGAGGTTCCAGTTGGAAAAGTTGAGCATTATTTCCTAGTTACAGCAGGAACTGTGCTGACTACATTGACAGGATGTATGCTTCTTGTTTACTACACATTGTGTGCAGGAAAAAAAACAACAAAAGTGAGCTGAGACAGTAACATATTCTACAGACTTGGACTCAGGACGTCTCTGGAACAGACTTTCAATTTTCTAGCAAGTGTAATCAACCAAAAGCTAAAAATGTTTGTAGAAAACAGCAACATAGCTGAACTATGGTTGGAAGAAGCAGAATGTAAAAGTTATTATTCCCTCACTCTTAGCATTGTGAAGTGTTGGCTATGTTTGAATCATGCAGGTTTAAGCGTCCCATCCTTCTTCATTGCACATAGCTCCATATTATTATGATAGCTAATGGTATGGACAGTGCCAGATTTTAGCTTGACAATTCAACGAATATGGAAAGCTATAACAGTCACTTGTGTGTCGGCGTCAGCGTTGTAGCTTTGGTTAAAGTTTTACATGCAAGGTATTATCATGGATTTATCTCAGTAAACACTTATGGGCTTGATTTGAAACTTCATTAAAGTCTTCAGGGATGTCAGAGTGTCAAGTTAGATAACTCTTGTATAAATTTAATTCAAATTATGGCCCTTGTTTGACTTTGATAAAAGTTTTGCATGTAAGATACTATCATGCACATATCTCAGTAGCCACTTATGGGATTTATTTAAAACTTCAATATGGTCTTTATAGGTATCAAACAATCCAGTTAGATGACTTTTGACTGAATTAATTATAAACTATGGCCCTTGTTGAACTTAGAAAGTTTGGTTAAGTTTTGCATGCAAGTTAAATTTGGTTGAAGTTTTATGTGCAAGCTACTATCATGCATGATATGCGCAACATGAGAAAAGGTAAAATAATGTGTAACTGTTTTACTATCAGAGATACACATTTGATATTGTTACCATTTTAAAGCACAAATACTGTAATACCATCAAAATTTTAACGACAAAATAGTAATGAATATTTGTTGACTGAAATGGCTTGTGCTAAAATTCAAACTTTTTTATAAAAACTTTTGAAATGTATGGCTTATGAAAATCGGTTGATCTGTAGCCGAGTAACAGTTATTTAAATTCTGCTAATTATCATAATTATGCATAAATAATCGATTTTTTGCATGTGTCTTTTCACCTAATTAATATTCATGAGCACTTTAATTTGATACATATTGATTTAAACTGTAGCACATTTACTTCAAAAGATATGAAATATTTGGATCATAAGGGCCCTTTTGTCATGTTGCGCATCAGTTATATCTAAGTTACCATTTCTGAAATTTATTTGAAAAATCTTTAATATGTTCAGGGGCAGGGTTCAGGAAAACCAATAATTTGCCAGTCTGGACCTATTAAAAGCCTTTTTTGGCTTTCTTATTAACTTTTGGGCTTGTCATAGATGAAACAAGTTTGAGTTTCTTTGCTTTATTAGCATTACCTCTTTTATGTCCAATTGATCATTTTAGAACATCACTGGCCCTTGTACGAAGACTTGATTCAGTCTGAGGAGGAGATGAAATTTTTTTAATCGGTCCGGGCCGGCTAATCACTGCCAATTCCACGTGTGTATCCCCACCCTCGATCACAAACCATCACCATTAATTTTCTTCCCTCTAATAATCGGTACCTCCCCCTTCCTGATTGAACACAGATTTTCCGGCTTTCCTTCGTCCCATCACTGCCGATCCACTTGGCGAATCATCACTGATTTCCACCACAGTTTCTTCCCCCTCCCCACTTTGCTAAATATTATTCCATTGTTTGAATTTGAACAGTTAACTTCATAGACATTCCTGTTTTTCGATCTGTATACATTGCAATTGATTTTGTTTCCCACATTTGTAACGTTTTGCGTTCTCTGCTGAGCACTTTGAACTTGTTTGTGAGGAATATGTCCACAATGTGTGCATTGACTAACCATGTTTGGGAATTTCCTGTCTCTGCATTTTGTTGTGTGTTTGTGTTGTTGCTGTCGCTTTTTTGGTTTGAAGAGTTTTTGTACTGCGTCAACATCATTTGATGCTGCTATAGAATGTAACTGGTGCTGCGAATGTTCATGTGCTTGGGCCATTTGTATGGCATCCACCAGGGTAAGTCCTTTACCTTTATTTATGAGGTTTTCCCTAACCTTTGCCGAATTTGTACCGAAAACTATCCCATCACGGATCATTTTGTCCTTGTTTGAGAAGCTACATTCCACTGCACTTTGTCTTAATTTTGTGAAAACAGCATCAATATTGTCACTTTATTGGACTTCGTTATTGAATTTGTATCTTGAAAAGATAGGGTTCAAAGACGACTGCTCATGCACTTTAAACTTTTCATAATATTTTTGCGGGTTTATGCATCGTTTCCTGTGAATGGCTCTGTAGTTGCATGTATGTCTCTCCCCTTGTCGCCAATCCATATATCAGGAAATAGGACACTTTTTTTGCTCGCCGGATTTTGTGCACATGAGCTCAATATGTTTTTGAAACTTTATCCATTGTTCTGGAAAGTTTGTTGCTTCATAGTTCATAACTGGCACTGTTAAAGCTGTTAACTTATTTTTATTGTGTGTGTCTTGTCAACTTCAATCATAATTTCTGATTTAATAGACCAAGATTAATCAAAGCATGACTGTAGAATAAGTAATACAGGAGTGTCAGTATCTATGATGTAAAATTCTGTAGTGATTGACCGGTCTTTGTAAGGGCATTTGAGGTCAACTTTATCTTGAACAACTGTGCATTGCCTGTGAACGAGGTCAGTGTTATATTTGTTTGTTTCAATGGAAAATGTATGCCTAGTGCATGGATGTTACGTACTGGCAATGTGTATTACATTGAACCTGTATCGACTGATATCAAGTTTTGTTTTAATTGGGCCTAAAGAAATTTTAACAAATGCTTGGTCAAGCGAAGATACTAGTAAATAGTTTTAACAGCTCACTGTCAACTGTATCCGAGGCACTATTTCCAGATTGAGATATTTCCTTACACATTTAATGAATACTTTTAGACTGACACACTTCTGGCATTTGTTGCACCTTTCTCAATGATCTTGGCATTTTTTGGTTGTTTTTAATTGATTTTAGCTCACCTGGCACAAAGTGCCAGAATGAGCTATAAGGGTCACTCACCGTCTGGGGTCCGTCATACATCTTCCATCCATCAATCCAACATTGCCTTCAAACGTCATCTCCTCTGAAACCACAGGTGAAATGTTGATGAAACTTTGCAGGGTTGTTCCTTTAATAAAGCTCTATCAAAGTTGTTCAAAGAATTCCATTCCATGCAGAACTCCGGTTGCTATGGCAACAAATAGGAAAAACTTGTAAAATCTTCACTGAAACCACAAGGCAAAGAGCTTTAATATTTAGCATGTAGTATTGTCTAGTTGACCTCTACCAAGATTGTTCAAATTATGACCCCTGGGTCAAAATTGACCCTGCCCAAGGGGTCACTTCGTTTTACATAGGATTATAAAGGAAAAACTTTAAAAATCTTCTTTGAAACCACAAGGCCTAGTGATTAGATATTTGGCATGTAGAAATGCCTATTGGACTTCTACCAAGATTTTTCAAATTATGACCCCGGGCCCGCGCGTGTTCACTTAGTTTTGCATAGGCTTATATAGGTAAAACTTTAAAAATCTTCTTCTCTGAAACCACAAGGCCTATGGCTTAGATATTGGCATGTAGCATTGCCTAGTAGACGTCTTCAAAGTTTGTTCAAATTATGCCCCTGGGGTCAAAATTGGCCTTTCCCTGTGGGGGGGGGGTGTCATTTGTTTTACAAAGATGTATATAGTAAAACCTATTTGGTATATAACATTGTCACATTGTCTAGTGATCTTCCACCAGCAGTTTTGCCGTGTAAAGGCGTGTACTTAGACATGCATGGCTTAATCTTTGAGACAAGCATATGACTACTGGCAGGATCAACCAGATCAAAATTCGCTGGACAATTTATTTTGTATTGTTTCTCATTGTTGATTTCATTATGATGTGAACTTTAGAGCCAAATTGTTAAAATTAAAATTTGGTTATTGTTAACAGATATGTTGATTTTGGTATCAAAATGTTCAGAATTTACAGCAGATTTTCTATGTAGTAATTTAGGATTTGTTTTATGCAATCTAATTCAATATTTAAAGAAAATTCATATATTCAAACTTGTAATTTTTGCTAAATGTCAAATCTTTTCAGATGTTGTTAAGTAACTCAAAAGCCATAATACCATTTCTGCTGAAGGAATTAGTTTAATTGTTCAGGTATTAATTATGAAACCTTTGTATTTACATCACTGATTGGCTATCATTCTCAAACAATGACTTTACTAGCTCAAGGCTTATCCTGTTTGTCCAGTGTACGAGTACCACTGTTCCCTATCACACCTGCTTTTTCTAAATGGGGTAGCTTGTACTCCTGTTTTTCTTAAAGAAACAGAATTTGGTGACTTGGCTGTTAGTCTGTTGCTTGACACTTTCATGCTTTCCCTCCTAGGCTGTACAATATTTCATGTGTTATCTAAGTCTGTCCCTGGACAAATTTTTAAAAAATCATCGAAAGAAGGAAACAAGACATCGTGTTTTTCTTGTAAGCACTAGCCACAGAAACCCATTTTTTGCAATCCTTGGGGCAATTTTCTAACAATAGTTTTTTATCCCCCTGCCGAAGGCGAAGGGGATATTAGAAATGGTCTCCGTCCGTGCGTCCGTCGTCCGTCTGTGCGTCCGTCCCAATTTTGTCCGGAGCATAACTCCAAAAGTACTTGAGCGATTTTCTTCAAACTTCATACACTGACAGAGCACATTGGGAGGAAGTGCAGTGTGTAAGAACAATAACTCTACCTTGCCTACTTTTAGAGTTATTCCCCTTTATCAGATTTACTTTAAAAGTTTTGTCCAGAGCATAACTCCAAAAGTACTTGAGGGATTTTCTTCAAACTTAATACACTGACATAGCACATTGGTAGGAAGTGCAGTGTGCAAGAACAATAACTCTACCTTGCCTACTTTTAGAGTTATTCCCCTTTATCAGATTTACTTTAAAAGTTTTGTCCAGAGCATAACTCCAAAAGTACTTGAGGGATTTACTTCAAACTTAATACACTGACATTGCACATTGGTAGGAAGTGCAGTGTGAAAGAACAATAACTCTACCTTGCCTACTTTTAGAGTTATTCCCCTTTATCAGATTTACTTGTCAGAAGCATAACCTCAAAAGTACTTGAGGGATTTTCTTCAAACTTAATACACTGACATAGCACATTGGTAGGAAGTGCAGTGTGCAAGAACAATAACTCTACCTTGCCTACTTTTAGTCAAATAGAAAAATATCATACCTATACTGATAATGAACATTAATATAATTTTGCAAACCTTCTCTTCATTGCCTTATTCTTTTTCCACTTACTTGAAAACTGTACTCAGCATGACCATAACTATACGGCTTTTTAAGGATTTCCTCTCACCAAGTAAAATGTACAAAAGTACAACCTTCAGGTAACTTCTTCCAGGCGGGGGGATTAGCCATGTGTAACATGGCTCTTGTTAAAACTACTTTTCCAAGCTTGATAGTTTTGTGGCTAATCATTGAATATCCTAAATTGAGATAACGCTGTTGTCAGTGCTTCAATGCTAAGCACCTTCTGTCTCTTATTTGCTACCAAACTTATCTTAGACTGATTATCTTATTGTATGGAAAATTAATTGGAATAACTGTTGGAGTTTAACAGAGAAGTGCAATAAATGAATTTATAAGCCAAATTTTTACGCCCCCAAAGGGTAGCATATTAAAATTGTACCGTTTGTCCGTCCTCCTTCCTTGCGTCCGTCCTTACATTTTTTTGTGTCTTCCAAATTTCCGGTATGACAAAAAGCACGTAGCTGTCTAATATCTTTTCGAAGTTGTTTGTCCATTTACTCCTCTTTTTTAAGTCCGTTGTGGGCTCAGGAACTGGATTTAAGCCACTTCTTCTCCAAGACCTCTAGTTCTAATGGCTCATGTGGACATGACCAAATGTTGTCTCCTCCAAATTCATGAACATTCATAGTGTGTTTCACGACAGACACCCAGCATTCCTCTAACCAATCGGCATCTCCGTCACAGTTGCTAGCACACCACCACAAATGATTCGTTATGGCTTTGGTCCAGTCGTGTAGTTCCTCTGCACCTTTACACTTTGCCTTTGCAGTCAGTTTCTTCTTAACACTGTTGGCCATCGAACTGATGATTTATGTCGGCAAACCTCTTTTCTTTGTTTAAAGCACTTCTGATCTGAGCATGTCTATCAGTGAAAAGCACTTCTATCCTGAAACCTCTGTCTAAAAACATCTCAAGGCACCTCCTACACCCTTCAACTTCCATCTTTGAACTACTTCCTGTCTCTGTTACACTGACAACCACAAATGTCACAATTGCATTACTTTCTAAGTCCATTAAAGAGTTCGTGCAATACTTTGCACTAAAGCCCGGTGAATCACAGCGGCCATCACCCGCTAACCGTAATGCTCTGCCACGTTCTTTTACTCTGTCAAGTATTTGCTCCTGCATCAATTCCCATGAGTGCAAAACAACTGGCATCAACAGATTTCTCTGTATAGCAGTAAATGTTGTATAGAAAAACATCTGAAGTCCATAAAAACAAGCACCATTTGCTGCACCCGTCTAAACGACAGCCCACTAAACAAAATGCTTGCACTGAAGAGAATATTTCCAGCAGGCATCTTTCCTAACCTTGGGTGGGATGACCATTTCAAAATGTGATGTCCATGGTGGCAGTAAAGGTCACATTTTAGAAAACTGCTTTCTGTTGTGTCCCGTATAGTGTCTTCCATACTAACAGATGACCTGCATATTGGACGGCATATATACTAAAACAGCTGATCAATACAACTTTCAAAAACAATGAATTTTCTTTCATTTACATTGTCAGCATCTGTATGTTCACAAAAAATTCACTTTCCAAATCGCTCTCCGATTCCACCATTTCCGTTGTGAAAGTAAGGTCACACGAGTCATCTCTAAATAAACTTGCTTTAGATATGTCACGTATATTTTCCACAATATTATCAATGCCACTAATCTTTTTTGGAAGGACTCTAGGTGTTGAAAATGTTGGACATGTTTTAAATTTGGCAATGTCCGATGTTTGCTCTAAGCTTTCAGAGTCTAATACAATGGGATGTGTTTGTGTCCAAACACTGACATAATTATTTAACTGACGTTGCATATGTGTGATCCATGGATTTCTACGCTAGATCACGCTTGTTGGTATACACAGGTCTACTAGAATAAATACATATTGCAATTTCATATATTCTATTTCTGAAATGAATAAAACAAAATGTACCTAATGCATTATCAATGAAATATAATTTAAGTATCATAATTATGTTAATGTAATTCAAATCATTTATTTTTAATAATCCCAAGCATCAATTCTGGTGTCCATATGCTCATGCATAACAGTGTCTCCGTTGTACAATCAAAAATCTTTCTAACGATGTTGGTCCAGTAACACACATGTGGTGTTGTTGCTGTTTCCCTACAGATACGCTGTTCGCCATCCTCATCATCACTGATTACAATTATGTCATTTGCATCAACTTTCAACATTATCACTAGCTACACCAAAGACCTATATAGTTTATAGGTTTTGGCTACACAGATCTCAGTAACACTTTCCACTTAATCATCTCTTTCATCACAACTGAAACAAAGACAAATAAAAAATAGTATAGGTCTTTGACTGACATCATCACCACCACGATAAACATCACTGCTATCATTACTTACACTTGAAGCATGCGAAGCATCACTATGCATACCAGTTTAGTCTCCAATTCTCACATTTTCGTCTTCACTAATCGACGAGATGTCATTGTACTCATGAACACTTTTTTCCTAACCGCTACCGGCAGCACTTTAATCGTTAACGTTACACTTAGATCCTTCCTCAGTTCCTGCATTACTAGAACTAACACCTGTCGACGCACAACTAACTTTACCATCACTCTTATTTTCACTGGTTAAACTTTTAGAATGACTAACATCACCGTCTTTTGCTCTGATTTCACAGTCTGGTTCTTCCAACACGAAAGCATCACTAATTTACTCTTCCAACAATAAATTAACATTGAAATCATTTATTGTATCCCGAAAGTTGCTAGTATCTCCACTCTCTTGTAACTTTTCCAACTCTTCCAAAATATCGAATGTTGACTCATCCTCACTAATGTCGTTGTAGTAGTGAGCACTATTCATAGAGACATCTCCGTGACAAGCAGAAATAGCGAGTTATCTAGCTTCTATTGCCGAAAATCCATGCTTCAGTACAAGGTGCCTTGATATGAAGCTTTTCCTAATAAGTTTAGATGTTCATACATTTTGTACACAAAGCTAGTGTTCAGGTCATTTTGTGATTTTCTTTTATATGTCTGCAAACGTCCTTTGATGCTGCTTAATTTGTTCTACCAGTCTTCACATTTATCCAAATGCATTTTCTAACGTTTCAATATCACTTTGCTGTCCGATGTAAATATTCGAGCTAAAAGTTTGACAGTACAATGTTCATGCATCATGAATATTAAGTGTATTATTACATTCAAATAATAAGTTCCTGTTTTTAGCTCACCTGAGCACTTAGGATCGTTAAATATCTGGCATCCGACCGTCCGTCCGTCAAAAATTGCTTTGAACAACATCTCCTAAACAACTTGGCCAATTTTAACAAAACTTCACAGGAATGATCCTTCGGTGGTCTTCTCTCATATCCAGTCAAATAAAATGGGTTCAGGCAAACGGAAAAGCTTGAAAGATCATCTTGTCAGAAACCACATGTCTCGTGCAGATTTTAAAACAGTTGTACAGAAAATTTCCTTGGATGACCCCCTACACATTTCTTTTAAAAATTGCTTTTAAAAATTGCTTTTAAAAAATTGACTCGTCAGTGAACATGGCTGCCAGGGAACTGGTCTTATTTCCAGTATATGGCTATATGGTTAACTTCGAAAATCTTCTCTGAAGCCACTGATTTGGTTTTCAAACAATTTCACAGAAATGTTATTTTGGTGAACCTCTAAAATTGCAAGTCCCAGAGCTTAGATATTTGGTTTGTAGCATTGTCATCCCTACCAAAGTTGTTCATATTAAAATCCCCACGGGTCTAAATTGGCTATGCACTAGGGTAACATTAAATGTCAAAAAACAAAAGGCTCAGATCTTAGATATTTTGTATGTAACATTGCCTAGTGGTTCTCTCTCAAATTTATTCAGATTATGCCCACTGGGGTAAAACTTGACCCCGCCCAGGAGTCATTTGTTTTACCAAGAGTTAAATAAAGAAATTTTAAAACTTAAAGATACTTTGCTTGTAGCATTGCCTAGTGGACCTGCATCAAGATTGTAAAAAAATCATACTCTGGTTCAAAGTTGGCGCCGACCCAGGGTCACTTAACCAATTGACCTACATGTACTTCTTGTTTTTTAAGCAGCAGAAATGAAATGTTGACAATGTATACAGTTTTGCATGCATATGTCAACTTTAATATTGGCTTACCTCACACTAGACTTAATGTTGTCATGATGGCCCTCTTGTTATAAATCATGGAGTTCTTATTTGTGTTTCAATTAGGTATATTTAACATATTAAGAGCCTTGAAGAGACTGTCATTGTCTTTTAGCTCACCTGAGCACAAAGTGCTCAAGGTGATCAAGCTATTGTAATTGCTTGATGTCCTTCGTATGTCTGTCTGTCTAGCTTGATGTCCGTCGTATGTCTGTCTGTCGTCCGTTCACACTTAACCTTAGGCTACATATTTTACTGGATCTTCATGAAATTTGGTCAGAATGAGTGCCATGGTAAAATGTAGGTCCGTTTTAAAAGATACATTATCTCTGGTCAAAAATTAGGTCAAGTGACAACTTGACAAATCAAAGGTAAACCTTGTTGACACTCTAGGGGCCACATTTGACCACCAATCATGAAGATTATTGAGAATGATTGTCTCGATGATATCTAGACCAGGTTTGTAACTGGGTCAAATGGGTAAAAAATTAGGCCACAGGATCAAATCAAAGGAAAACCGTGTAAAAACTCTAAAGGACACAGTTGATACCCAATTTGCATTGAAATTGATCTCAAAATGGTTTTCCTGATATTTTAAATTTTGTCACATGGGGTCAATAACTACTTTTTTTAACAGTAGATAACCATGTCAAATGAAAGACAAGCTTGTGAACATGATATAGCGCATGATGCATTCTATCATCGTGAAAATGTATCAGAATAGCATTTAACATACTAGTTGGTCTCTGTGTACATAACGTAAATGAATATATTGTCATACAATTAGTGTGTCTACAATACTTCTATCTGAATGATAGTTCGCAGAGAGATGTCTCGTCTTTTTAGGCAATGGAAGTTTGAGAATGCGAGTGCTTGCCATGCAAGGCTGCGCAATCCCACGAGTATGTCGCATAACATTTGTGCCTTGGTGAGTTGATGGTCATTGAGCTTTTTTTTAGACACCTGTATGTTCAACTTCGCCGACAACCAGGGACCTTTACAGTACCAAAAATGTCACTGATCCCCTAGTCGTAGAGAAATGTTCTTACAATTTTAAGTCGCTCCAGAGACTCATTCCAGATGGAATCAATTTTGAAGACGGTGAGACATTGTGGAACTACAGGTTGTTTTTCACAAAAAAGAACGTATGTCTTCCATCACTCAACATAGTAGGATAGACAGGTGTGTCAAGCATTACAAATAATACACAATATAAGTTATTTTCATTTCATTCGGTGGTTTATCGAAATATAATAGAGATGTTCCTTGCATGAATCTCTACCAAAATTGTTCAAAGAATTCCATTCCATGCAGAACTCTTGTTGCTATGGCAACAAATAGGAATAAAATCTTCTCTGAAACCACATCGCCTATGGCTTAGATATTTGGCATGAAGCATTGTCTAGTGGACCTGTATCAAGATTGTTCAAATTATGATCGCCGGGTCAAAATTGACTCCGCCCGGGGGTCACTTAGTTTTACATAAGCTTATATCGGAAAAACTTCTCTGAAACCACAAGGCCTAGAGCTTAGATATTTTACATGTATTTATTGCCTAGTAGACCTCTTCAAAGTTTGTTCATATTATGCCCCTGGGGTCAATATATATTGGTCCCACCCAAGGGGGCCACTTGTTTTACAAAGACATATATTGGAAACCTATTAGGTATGTACACTTAACAACTTTTCTAACGCTACCAGTAGCATTTTCGCAATAACTTTAAAACTACTGAAAGGAACTGGATAATTTTTTCAGGAAATATAGATTAATACAGTAGACATTGTTTGATACAAAATTTACCATAAAATAAGTCTAAAAAAATAACAGATTTTATCAGTTACCCAATGAAACCCCGTTTTTCAAAGTCGCAAATTTAGGCAACTATTCAGTACTCTACATTACTAACTGTATTCTTGCAAATTTGTAATAAATTAAATTTCCTTTTTTATAATCGCTGTTATTATTATATTTTAATGTGATTTTATATTTATTCTAAAAAAAACCGATAAATACCTGTTTAATTGCTCATGTGGGCATCGATTTTATTTTTCCAAGAACTCGTTTTTAGAAGAGGCGCGGTGCACGTGAAACTTGTGCTTACTGGTAAGTTAAGTTATACATGTACTTTCTAAGTAGTTTAAAAATATAAACGGTTAAATTCATGGACATGGACATTTGCAGCAGTTATTAGGAACGATTTGTGATATTTTGAAATGCCGAAACTGTCCAACCAAGAGAGAGCAAGAGCGATTGGTCCAATTGAAGGCGGTGCGAGTTACAATGTTGTAAGTGTTCATTGACTCATTTTTTGCCAGTCATTATTTCGTTTTCGATCAGACTTTTTAAAAAAAACAATCTAACGTAGGCTATTTTCAGAAACCGGCATATTTTGTTCATTTTCAGGTTGCAAGAATGCTGAACGTGCATCGTACATCAGTAATACGTCTGCTGCGTAAATACAGAACGACAGACTTTGTCCGTGACCTGCCACGCCAGCCAAGAGGACGAGCTACGACCAGAAACATTCTAAATACACGCCTTCAGGACAGGCGACGTCGAGCTACCAAAACATCGAGGGTAACACTTGGAACACATGGTCGCCCTATCAGCGCCCAGACTGTGCGTAGAAGGCTGAGGGAAAATGTTGTACGCTGCAGATGCCCATTTCATGGGATTATCTTAACTGATCAGCACAAACAAACCCGTTTACGCTGGGCTCGTCGTCACTTACTGATGACCAGAGCGGACTGGGCGGCAGTATTATTCACTGATGAATCACGCTTTAATTTATACGACAAAGATGGTCGTGTACGAATTTACAGAATGCGAAATGAACGGTTCAGAGATAACTGTGTAGTCGGAAAGACACCATTTGGCGGGAGTTCCGTAATGATTTGGGGAGGGGTGTCTATGAACACAAAAACTGTTGCCGTCAGAATTCACGGTAATTTAAATGCCGACAGATACATCAATGAGATTTTGCTGCCCGTTTGCATTCCTCATATACGGAATAATAGAGGCATGCGATTGTTACAGGATGGGGCACCTTGCCACACAGCACGTCGCACAGCGGCTGTTCTAGCTGCTCACAGGGTATATGTTCTGCCAATGCCATCCCGTTCACCAGACCTTAATCCGATTGAGCATTTCTGGATGTAGTCGGTAAGGCTGTCAGAAGAAGAGCTCCACGGAATCTGAGGCAACTGGAACAGTTTGTCATTGAGGAGTGGAACCGTGTTTCTCAGGCCACTTGTCGAAATTACGTCAATTGGTGATCATACCAAGTATAAAATAACCGCGAGAGTACATGACTAAAACACTTGATATTCAATGTAATCGAGCTTGAAAAAAGCTTTAAAGATGGTGATTTAAGTACACATTCACAATTTAGTTAATGTGCCATACACGGTGGACAGTGTGTTGTTACGTTTCTTTCAATGTGTCAGAATGACACGTGTCTTTACATTTACGTTATACAAAGATGGTGATAACAATTTACATGTTTATTAAATCTACTGCTAATTTTATTGTTAGCATTCCAAGGACTTGTTCAAGATTGGGGACCTTGACTTTTATTTTATTAGTAATTTTATCAATCCGATAAATTTTGCGACTTTGTAAAGTGGGGTTTAATCGTATAATCGAATAAAATACAAAATCTTCAAAATACGGAAACGTCTGTTGTTTGTTTTCTACCAAACACTGTCTAATATATTTCTTTAACTGTCCTGAAAACTTCACGCGATTATCCCGAGTAGTTTTAAAGTTATTGCGAAAATGCTACTGGTAGCGTTAGAAAAGTTGTTAAGTGTAACATTATCTAGTGGTCTCCCACCTACTTTGTTCAAATCATGCCTCTTGGGTTAAAATCGACCACACTCGCCAGGTAAGTAGTCTTGTACTTAGGTGAGCGATATAGGGCCATGTTGGCCCTCTTGGTTGAAGTTGTTACACTTCCAAAGATTCAATAATTTACGTTTTGCAGGGTTTTTAGTTTTGCATTAGGTATAGGGTATGCCCCTTTAAACTCCAAAATGTCCGATGTCACTGATTTACAACTTGACATAGAACAACAAGAAAAACTGTGATACAAAGTATCACAGCGCGCCAACAAACAATAATACCATGTAAATATTTTGGAAATTGGTGATGGTTGATATTGAGGCATGGCCCCAAAAGAACTCGAGGAAACCAATTCTGGTTGAACAAGCAAAACCTGACACGACACCACATCTACTGACTGACCTGTAGTATGGAAACTTTACGGTTATCAAAGAATATTGATACAGTATGTCCAGGAATGCTCTATATTTTTTTCATTACCATTATCCTTATTAATTTGACATTAATGAAAATTTTTATGATTAATTGCTGTAAAATATTCTAAAATGGTTAAAAAGCTAGAAATGGTCATTAAAACAGCAGAAAAAAAAATTAAAAAAAAATGGGTGTTGATGGGATTCGAACTCGTGGATTCGTAAAAGTACACTAACACAAAAGTGTATGAGTTATCGGCTTTATCCATTACACCGTAAGGTAAGGGAAAAATAGCTAAGATAATATCATAACTATTTAAAAAGGCCATCAAAAAATATTCAGTCGACTGCACTTCGTTTCTTTGCTTTTCCAAAAAAAATTGACTGTGTCTACAGTTTTCATGTCAGAAGTACCTCAATTTTATAATGGAGAGAGACGCATATTCGATCTAGTGCTTTAGTCTCCATGCATCTTTTACTCACCGCAGCCGCGGGCCGCTGCTGCGGCCCGCAATGAAACGCAAATTCGACAAGTTGTTTGTTTAATATATTTTATGGTGTTCGTCCATAGAACTGTTGTAAATCAATACAAATTTAATTTGTATATAGCGAATTTCTTCCTGATGATCAGCAGTAGTTATAAAACAAAGGTATTTTTCTCTGAAATAGGTAACTAGCCAAAACATTATGACGTTACTCGTAAAACCAAAAGAAATCAGAAACTATTTCTTAAACATTCGAAAACAAACTTCAATCGCTTCAATGTATAAATGAACAGTTTTCAGTGTTTAATGGATATGAATATAACACAACTTCCAATTATATTAATAAAAATCTAGTTTACTAAATCAATAATATCTAAATAATGATGTTTCATAATTCTGATTTTATTTTCTGACGTCAAATGTCCGCATTTCCAACAAAACGTGATTATATTATTGTATGAATCCCTTTCTGACATCTTGAACAATGTCGTTCAATCCTCGATCGCTCACTTGTTATTCATTCCACCTCGTTAGTGTATCACAGAAGCATTGTATATATAGTGCTTGTTAGATAGTGAACTAAATATGGAAAACACAGGTGTTTGTTTGTTAATTTGTCAAACAAGTACGTTACATTAATTATGTTAGTCAAGTCAAGTTACCAGCCTACATTTCTTTATTACCCAATTAAGATGCTTATATAAAAAAAATGAGGATGGAATATACAAATTGAGGCTCATAATATGTTAAATGACTCATATAAAGAGAATATAAACATCGAAAATGTAGCTGAAAGATACACACATATATTGTCCTTAAGACAGATGTATCAGTTCTTAGTAAAACTTGTTAACTATTGCATATATCTTGTCAAAATGACAGCATTTTAAGAGAGCAATTTCGCTAAAATCATTAAAACGTCTTTTCAATTTGGACGTGCTATGTGGTGATAAATAATAACGATTCAGGTATTTTTACGGCCATAATTAAACGTTTCACATTAAAACAATTAATGGAATTAATTGCCTAGTTTTTCTCTAGTTTACTATTCCAGTTACCTATTTTTACTGGCAATATATGATTTCTTGTAATAAAAATGCTGCAGTATAAAGTTCTGTAAAGTATACGCTACCAGATTATATTTTAGCGTTACAAACGCTTCTGAAAATCTCAATATAACCGTGGAGCGTAGATGCGCCGCCAACCTACCACCATTTTCAATGGATCTTTGCATTTTGCCATGTTGCTTTTCACTTGTGGTGTTGATTCTAACATTTACTTCTACATTTATTTTTCAACGTATCATTTTCGAGAAATATAATTTTTCTCCAGAAACTGAACTAGCAGCTTTCATATGTAAGAATAGTTCTATTCTTTATATTCAATAAAGAACAGGACCAAGATGGCCCAATATCGCTCACCTGGCTACCATTGGCTATAACTAGACTTCCAACCTACGTACAAACACCTATCAGATTCACCAGGCACATGCACCCACTGTCTCTAAGGCAGATACAGGTTACCTTTGATTACCACAAGTACTCATTTTTCCCACACATTATCACCCTTTGGAACCAGCTCCCATGTAACATTGCTACTCTACCTGACCTTGGCCAGTTCAAGCAGGCTGTGGTAAATGTTCAGTATTAGTCAGATGATCAATGTTTTTATCTTTTTTATCTTTTAATCTTACCTCAGTTCTGAATTATGCTAACATTTTAACCATCGACTGGATACTTTCTTCTAAGTCTCACTGACAAAACTCACTGCCAGGATTTTTACTAATTCACTATATACTAACATTTCAGACGTGCACTTTAGTCCTGCCTATAACACTCGCGAGAGGGGTTGGCAGTATTCAGAGATAATACAAGGTCAACAATAGAAGAACGCGTCAGTTTTGACCGGGAAGATCCTTATCTGAACATATTCGTAGATGTCACTACATACTACTCTTGGCCTTGGGGTTCTAAACCAGAAGAGTATTGAGGTTTTTCTTACAATAACCTGTGTAAAATCAAGTGATCCCAAGGCGGGGTTGATTTTGACCCGGAGTCATGATTTGAACAATTACGGCAGAGGTAACGCAGTACATCATGCTAAATTTCTGAGCGTTAGGCCTTATGGTTTCAGAGAAGAAGATTTTATCACACCTGGCTTTTTACCTCACCTGGCATAAAGTGCCAGAGTGAGCTATTAGGATCGCTTTCCGTCCGGGGTCCGTCGTACGTCCGTCCACCATTTCCCTCAAACGACATCTCCTCTGAAACCACTGGGTCAATGTTGATGTTCCTTCCATGAAGCTCTATCAAAGTTATTCAAAGAATTCCATTCCATGCAGTACTCTGGTTGCTATGGCAACAAATAGGAAAAACTTAAAAAATCTTCTTCTCTGAAACCACAAGGCATAGAGCTTAGATATTTGGCATGTAGCATTGTCTAGTGGACCTCTACCAAGATTGTTCAAATTATGACCCCTGTGTCAAAATTGACCCTGCGCGGGTGGTCACTTAGTTTTGTATAGGCTTTATATAGGAAAAACTTAAAAAATCTTCTTCTCTGAAACCACAAGGCCTAGAGATAAGATATTTGGCATGTAGCATTGTCTGGTGGACCTTTACCAAGATTGTTCAAATTATGACCCCCGTGTCAAAATTGACCCCGTCTGGGTGGTCACTTAGTTTTGTATAGGCTTATATAGGAAAAACTTGAAAAATCTTCTTCTCTGAAACCACAAGGCCTAGAGCTTAGATATTTAGCATGTGGCAGTATCTAGTGGACTTGTACCAAGATTGTTCAAATTATGAGCCCTGGGTCAATATTGACCCTGCCGGGGGGCGGGGGAAGAGGGCGCTGTCACTTGGTTTTACATAGGCTCATATAGGAAAAACTTTTAAAATCTTCTCTGAAACCACAAGGCATAGAGCTGAGATATTTAGCATGTAGCATTGTCTAGTGGACCTTTACCAAGGTTGTTCAAATCATGACCCTCTGGTCAAAATTAACCCTTCCCGGGAGGGGTGGAGAGGCGGGGGGGGCGGGGGGCGGGAAGCACTTGATTTCACATAGGCTTATATAGGGAAAACTTTTTAAAAAAAACACAAGGCCGACAGGTAGATAATAGATATTTGAAATGTTACTTAGCATTGTGTAGTGGACCTCTACGAATTTATAATGTTAGAATCATGACCCCTTTTATTATAGCAAATGGTAGTCAGGTGAGTGATATAGGGCCTTTTGATTCAAATGACATCTCCTCAGAAACCACTGGGCCAATGTTGATGAAACTATGAAGGGATGTTCCTTGCATAAAGCTCTACCAAAATTGTTCAAAGAATCTCATTCCATACAGAACGCTGGGTGATATGGCAAAAATAGGAAAAACTTAAAAAATCTTCTCTGAAACCACAAGGCCTAGAGCTTAGATATATGGCATGTAGCATTGTCTAGTGGACCTCTACCAAGATTGTTCAAATTATGACTCCTGGATCAAAATTGAGCCCTCCCGGGGTCACTTAGTTTTACATAGGCTAATACAGGAAAAACTTTAAAAATCTTGTTCTCTGAAACCACAAGGCCTAGAGCTTAGATATATGGCATGTAGCATTACCTAGTGGACCTCTATACTGATTGTTCAAATTATGACCCCCGGATCAAACTTGACTTTTCCCGAGGGTCACTTAGCTTTACAAAGGCTTATATAAGAAAAACTTTAAAAACCTTCTTTTTTTAAACCACAATGCCTAGAGCTTAGATATTTGGCACGTAGCATTGCCTATTAGACCTCTTCAAAGTTTGTTTAAATTATGCCCCTTGGGTCAAAGTGATCTTCCACCATGCAAGTGGACTGGTACTAAGATGAGCGATATAGGACCATCTTGGTCCTCTTGTTTTAAAGTGTTCCCTATATAAGCATACGTAAAAAAAATCAAGTGACCCCAGGGGCGCGGTCAGTCAGTGAACCGTGGTCATAATTTGAACAATCTTGGTAGAGGTCAATTAGACAATGCTACATGCCAAATATCTAAGACATGTTTTTCCGGTTTTTGAGAAGATTTTTTTACTTTTTTTTTCTTCCGTTACCATGACAACTAGAGTTATACATAGATTGGATTTTTTAACAACTTTTATAGAGCTTCAAAGAAGGAAGATTTCTACCAAGTTTCATCAACATTTGCCCATTTGTTTCAAAGATGTTGTTCTAAGGACAAAATGAACGGACGACATACGCCGTACAGTGAGCGATCCTTTGTGCCAGATGAGCTAAAAAGGCAAGACTCGAACCTACATTTCCGTTTCGCTTCCGTGTAGCACTTTCTGTGCTTTGATTCCTCATATTTAAGTTGAAGACTTCTTTCTTACTTGCACTCCGATATGTTAATATACATGTACAGTTTATTAAACTGTCATTTATCTTCGGTCTGAATCATTATTTATAATTACAGGTTTTGTTCCATTTGCATCTACATGGTATATGTATTATAGTCACGCCCCAAAGTTTCTCCATGTTACGTACCGAAAAAGAAAGTAGGTCTCCACTGTAACATGTAAGATGTCTTAACAAAGAGAGCCCCAGAGCTGCAACTTGTATGCTGTGAAGGCCATGTTATGGGCTATCAGAAACAATGTGGCATCATCTATATATAGTATATGTTAATATCTATACAGTATTCCATGTATATGTATGTGACTTTCTGTGAGTAATCTTCAGTTCAAGACATGTGAATGTCGAATTACCGTTGTTCCAACGTGTTAAATTTCAAAGATCGCTGCATGATATAATTGTTCTTTCTGTTACAATGTTTCTTCTTTTACTTCTTTTCATGCTCTATACTTTGTGGTGGAAAAAGAGAGCATTATGTTGTTGTTCACATTTTATCTTACCCAAACTACGCTCCTTCCTTCTCCTTCTCGGACACGCCTCATAATCTTTTGCAGGAAAAACGCGGGTTAGTCTCTTTTTAAACAGCTAACTTATATGGACGTTCTGCTCTACAGTTCAAAGTTTCAGTAAATAATGCGTGTCTAATTCTTGCAATGGTCTCCTTTAATTATTATACATTGGCAATCCTCGCGGCGATTCAGTCGTCTTTATATAATGTATAGAGCCAGAGTAAATGATGAAGAAACTTGGCAGGTCTGTTGGAGTCGCATCCGAATAGTGGTAGCGCATTCGCCTTACGCTTTGAGGGTCGTAGGTTCGATCACCACCATTGCCTAGTAGCGGTAGTGCCCATAGACAAGACACATATACCTATGTTTCCCGCCTAGTAGGGAGAGACATATTGATCTGGTGCTGTCCGTCTGTCTGTCTACCCTTCTGTCTGCTCTCCCTGAAATGACGGTGTGGGGTTAATTGCCAGTAAAATACTACCTGTGGGCTTTTTTGTTGCATATTGGATGCACTCCGTAAGCAACTTATCTCAACGGTTTTCTTCCCCCATAAAAATAATAAGAAATATCCTCAGAAATAAAACGGTTTGTGCTGGCCGTCCGAAAGATAAGTATGCAAAAAAGCCCCAGGCGTTTGGACGTCGCACCCCAGATTTTGAAAAGCCTAGAAAGCTTTTGAAAAATTATAATTTAAGCATTACCTCCCTTTGTTACTTACGAGAACCATTTGAATGTGTCCAGGTGTGCCATGTACCCTGTATGTATGTTTTTCTATTTTGTTTTTTTTTCAATAGGTTCATAGAAGTTATTCAAATTATATATTCATATTTATACTTATTTTTATTCATATTAAATATGAATATTTCTGTTTCGTATGCTATTATTCAAACGACCGACTAACACAGTGTCTCACGAGGAATGAATTTAAGAAAAAATGCACGGTGGTTTGATCAAATCCGCAATAACTTCGATTCAATCCGAGATTAAAACTAGCCTTGTTCTCGGTTTCAAGCCACAGAAAAGACATTGGCCATTACAGGGTGTTAAAGCCGGTTATATTTCGTGATACCTTCAATGAAAGAAATTTTGCGTGACAAATGAATAAACACGTATTAATGAAAATTTCACAAAACAATGTGCCATGTTGAACGACCACTTCTATACATCTCGAAACACATTTGTAAGAAAGTGTGAATAAAAAATCAAAGGGGTGAGAAATTGTGATCACGGTATTATACTATACCTCAAAACCCATCACATCTCCAGAATAAAGTGTAGTCAGCAATTGCACTGTAACAAAGGGGAAACACGTTTGAGCGTAAAACAGTTGTTTGAGTCCACTGCGTCTATTGCCGACATTTCTACAGCTATGTTCTTAATTATTAGTTTCTTGTATGAGCACGAGGTTCAGATCGAAATATCCGTCACTTCGGGTAACTGTTTTGGCGGGAACGAGGCTCTGAGTTAACCAGTTACCCGAAGTGACGGATATTTCGATCTGAACCAAGTATCTCATGGAAGAAACATTTTCTTGCATAGTGTCTTGCACTTTGAAATAGATATTTAAAAACAAACTTATCGAAATGATGCTTTTTGATATAAAAACAAACGTTCTTTAGATGCTATGTTTGGGAAAGTGACGTCACATTGTTTATAACAATACGTCATAAGTAATTGACGTAAGTCGTCTTACACGGGGGAGGGGGGGGGGGACGGGGGTGTAAGATGAGATTTTCCAGCACTGGTAAAAACTGTAGATATCCCCATCTGGTAGATTCTATGCAAGAAATATTTTTCTTGCATATCGGATCGGCATTTCCGGTGATTTTGCCCATGCCGGAAAAAACGGTCTGGCACCCGTCCTATATGCCAGACGACTCTCGTGAATTACTTATGACGTAACGTTATAAACATTGTGACGTCAATTTCCCAAACACAACGGCGGAAAATCGTTTGTTTTTCATGATAATTCATCATTTTGATAAGTTTGCATTTAGAAATCTACTTTAAAGTGCAAGACGGTATGCACGAAAAAGTTTCCATCCATGAGATACTTGGCTTAGATGGAAATATCCGTCACCTCGGGTAACTGTTTTACGGGAACTCGGCAGAGCCTCGTTCCCGCCAAAACAGTCACCCTCGGTGACGGATATTTCGATCTGAACCTCGTGCTCATGTCAGAAACTATTAAGAATCGTGACCTGTATGGCACAAATGTTTGATGCCCTTTTTAGAGACACTACCTAAAACTGGTGTCAAATTCAATTACTTCAGAAGCATAGATAATATAATATTTTCAATTAAATGTTTCAGCAAACTACATTACAGTCATAATCGGAAAAATCAGCGTTTTAAAATATGTTGCATAACCGTTAAACATTCATTTTTAAGTGTAAAGTTGTTGTTGTACAATAACCGGATGGATAGCGGCATCTATGTTGAGTTTGAGTGCTAAAATTTGCATTTTGCGACATATGTTTTTTTCCACATAAAATTTTTGTATCATTGAACGTTCATAGAACACATTAATTATTGGAATTTTATACAAATTTATTTAAGCTCGATTGTTAAGATCGAATCACTCTCGAGTATGTGCGTGAAGTTAGCTGCCAGTTGCCAGTTGCCGGTTGCCAATTCAATGCCAATTCAATTGGCAACTGGCAACTGGCAGCCAACTTCACACTCTTGTTGCCAATTCGTCTTCACTTGCAAATATCAACCAAAGTCAAAATTGTTAAACCACGCGAATTGGCAACTGGCAACTGGCAGCCAGATGCCAATTCGATTTTTATATAAAATCTTAATAAAAGCTGAATTGGCAACTGGCAACCAACTTCATATTCCAGATGCCAATTCAACTTTCACTTGAAAATAGCCAATTCGTTTAACCTAACGAATTGGCAACTGGCAATTGGCAATCAGATGCCAATTCGATTTTTATGTAAAAATCTTAATAAAAGTTGAATTGGCAACTGGCAACTGGCAACCAGATGCCAATTCGTTCAACCTCGCAAATTGGCAACAGGCAACTGGCAGCCAGATGCCAATTCTATTTTTATGTAAAAATCTTAATAAAAGTTGAATTGGCAACTGGCAACTGGCAACCAACTTCATATTCCAGATGCCAATTCTACTTTCACTTGCAAATAGCCAATTCGTTTAACCTCACGAATTGGCAACTGACAACTGGCAGCCAGATGCCAATTCGACTTCTGTCAGTAATTGTGAATAAAAAGCGAATTGGCAACTGGCAACTGGCAGCCAGATGCCAATTCGATTTTTATGTAAAAATCTTAATAAAAGTTGAATTGGCAACTTGCAACTGACAACCAGATGCCAATTCGTTCAACGTCGCGAATTGGCAACTGGCATCTGGCAGCCAGAAGCCAATTCGATTTTTATGTAAAAATCTTAATAAAAGTTGAATTGGCAACAGGCAAGTGACAACCAACTTCATATTCCAGATGCCAATTCAACTTTCACTTGCAAATAGCCAATTCGTTTAACCTCACGAATTGGCAACTGACAACTGGCAGCCAGATGCCAATTCGACTTCTGTCAGTAATTGTGAATAAAAAGCGAATTGGCAACTGGCAACTGGCAGCCAGATGCCAATTCGATTTTTATGTAAAAATCTTAATAAAAGTTGAATTGGCAACTGGCAACCAGATGCCAATTCGTTCAACGTCGCGAATTGGCAACTGGCATCTGGCAGCCAGAAGCCAATTCGATTTTTATGTAAAAATCTTAATAAAAGTTGAATTGGCAACTGGCAACTGGCAACCAACTTCATATTCCAGATGCCAATTCAACTTTCACTTGTAAATAGCCAATTCGTTTAACCTCAAGATTTGGCAACTGACAAATGGCAGCCAGATGCCAATTCGACTTCTGTCAGTAATTGTGAATAAAAAGCGAATTGGCAACTGGCAGCCAGATGCCAATTCGATTTTTATGTAAAAATCTTAATAAAAGTTGAATTGGCAACTGGCAACTGGCAGCCTGAAGCCAATTCGATTTTTATGTAAAAATCTTAATAAAAGTTGAATTGGCAACTGGCAACTGGCAACCAACTTCATATTCCAGATGCCAATTCAACTTTCACTTGCAAATAGCCAATTCGTTTAACCTAACGAATTGGCAACTGGCAATTGGCAGCCAGATGCCAATTCAATTTTCATGTAAAAATCTTAATAAAAGTTGAATTGGCAATTGGCAATCAGATGCCAATTCGATTTTTATGTAAAAATCTTAATAAAAGTTAATTTGGCAACTAGCAACTGGCAACCAGATACCAATTTGTTCAACCTCGCGAATTGGCAACTGGCAACTGGCAGCCAGATGCCAATTCGATTTTTATGTAAAAATCTTAATAAAAGTTGAATTGGCAACTGGCAACTGGCAACCAACTTCATATTCCAGATGCCAATTCAACTTTCACTTGTAAATAGCAAATTCATTCAACTTACGAATTGGCAAGTGAAAGTTGTATTGGCATCTAGAATATGAAGTTTGTTGCCAGTTGCCAATTTATTTTTTTATTAAGATTTTTACATAAAAATCGAATTTGCATCTGATTGCCACTTGCTAGTTGCCAATTCAACTTTTTTAAAGATTTTTACATAAAAATCGAATTGGCATCTGGCTGCCAGTTGCCAGTTGCCAATTCGCTTTTTATTCACAATTACTGACAGAAGTCGAATTGGCATCTAGAATATGAAGTTGGTTGCCAGTTGCCAGTTGCCAATTCAACTTTTATTAAGATTTTTACATAAAAATCGAATTGGCATCTGGCTGCCAGTTGCCAGTTGCCAATTCAACTTTTATTAAGATTTTTACATAAAAATCGAATTGGCATCTGGCTGCCAATTGCCAGTTGCCAATTCGTTAGGTTAAACGAATTGGTTATTTGCAAGTAAAAGTTGAATTGGCATCTGGAATATGAAGTTGGTTGCCAGTTGCCACTTGCCAAATCAACTTTTATTAAAATTTTTACATAAAAATCGAATTGGCATCTGGCTGCCAGTTGCCAATTCAGCTTTTATTAAGATTTTTACATAAAAATCGAATTGGCATCTGGCTGCCAATTGCCAGTTGCCAATTCGTTAGGTTGAACGAATTGGTTATTTGCAAGTAAAAGTTGAATTGGCATCTGGAATATGAAGTTGGTTGCCAGTTGCCAGTTGCCAATTCAACTTTTATTAAGATTTTTACATGAAAATTGAATTGGCATCTGGCTGCCAATTGCCAGTTGCCAATTCGCTTTTTTCACAATTACTGACAGAAGTCGAATTGGCATCTGGCTGCCAGTTGCCAGTTGCCAATTCGTGAGGTTGAACGAATTAGCTATTTGCAAATGAAAGTTGAATTGGCATCTGGAATATGAAGTTGGTTGCCAGTTGCCAGTTGCCAATTCAACTTTTATTAAGATTTTTACATAAAAATCGAATTGGCATCTGGTTGCCAGTTGCCAATTCAACTTTTATTAAGATTTTTACATAAAAATCGAATTGGCATCTGGCTGCCAGTTGCCAGTTGCCAATTCGTGAGTTTGAATGAATTGGTTATTGGCAAGTGAAAGTTGAATTGGCATCTGAAATATGAAGTAGGTTGCCAGTTGCCAGTTGCCAATTCAACTTTAATTAAGATTTTTACATAAAAATCGAATTGGCATCTGGCTGCCAGTTGCCAATTCGCGAGGTTGAACGAATTGGTTATTGGCAAGTGAAAGTTGAATTGGCATCTGAAATATAAAGTTGGTTGCCAGTTGCCAGTTGCCAAATCAACTTTTATTAAAATTTTTACATAAAAATCGAATTGGCATTTGATTGCCAATTGCCAGTTGCCAATTCGTTAGGTTGGACGAATTGGCTATTTGCAAGTGAAAGTCGAATTGGCATCTGGAATATGAAGTTAGTTGCCAGTTGCCAGTTGCCAATTTATTTTTTATTAAGATTTTTACATAAAAATCGAATTGGCATCTGGCTGCCAGTTGCCAGTTGCCAATTCGCTCGGTTTAACAATTTTGTTTTTGGTTAATATTTGCAAGTGAAGACGAATTGGCAACAAGAGTGTGAAGTTGGCTGCCAGTTGCCAGTTGCCAATTGAATTGGCATTGAATTGGCAACCGGCAACTGGCAACAGGCAGCTAACTTCACGCACATCTCTCGAGTTCGTTCCCTGAAAAAAACACCCAGAACTGGTGTCATATATGAGGAGGTACGGTATTGAGAATACTAGCTGTAGGGATTGCCCCCTTGAAATTTCTGCCGAAACACGAAAATTGAAAGACAAAAAACACCTACACAAATACACAGCAATGCTTGTTTCATAATTTCCAAAATGCTATCATGACTAGTAAATATTTCTGCGTAACTGTCGATCTCGGAAAGCCTTTATCCGATCACTGCTAATTCCTTGTTATAATGTTTATCTGCTTTCAATGAACCACATGTGGAGTTCTAAAATTACCTATTTTCAAGTAATTCGAGAGCTTTCTGTTTGAAAACTATTATATGTCCACTAATTTGCTTTTTGAATTGAGAGCTTCTAACTTAATGGAAGAGTTCTCGGCATATCTAACTAACGTATTTAATGAACATTCGTGCAAAACGTGTAAGCTGTTGTTGCTTCTCTCGTCTCGACGCCTTTTATTTCATGCCATCTTTGTCGTCATTGTCACACAGCATATATAAAGGACCATTGACTTATTGAGATGCTAAACCAACGAGCGGATACTGAATAGAGTCAGGTATATTTTCTTACTTTGGTATATTTCTGTTTAATTAAGTCCTTGCGAGGAAGTGGACTATGGCATGAGAAACGTTGCAATATTCTATATCAAATGTATTTATTCAATAGAAATTTTTATGTACTAAAATGAAAATATTTGTGTTCTATAAGTGCAATGTATTTATTCAATAAAATATTTATGTTGGCTAAAAGTATTTATGGAAGACTTACAACTGTAACATTAAAATTCTTACGTTTTTGGGGAGATGTGTAAAAAAAACAATGTTTATGTCATTAGCCAACATAAGTTACATTCGTGCGCGATACGTATAAGCACAATATCTATTTTTGGACGCAATTAGGTGGACTGAGGCACGCACAGCATCAGTGTTATTTGCCAAGAATACACTTGTGCCCCGACGGGGATTCGAACACAGTACCTTCCGCATCCCAATCACTGAATTATTGATGCACATATTAAAATACGTTTCCAGAATGAAAGCTAATGGCAAATCAGTATTCAATACATTATCTTCACGAGATAACCTAACCGTCATTTTACTGGTGTCTTATGGAAGCTTGAACCAACGTTTTTTTATTATACTAGAATTAGATTTTCCTTTTGTATAGTGAGACTGAGTAATGGCTTTTTCATTTTTACCGTGGAACAAAACAAATGATCTAATATATAAAAGAAATAATTTCTCTGTCAAAGAAACGTAATTTTGACGTCATTTTTTTCAACTGGACATTTTTAAGAACTCATTCACGAGTAAGCACCGGACATGATTGATTGCGCATTTTTGAGAAGAAGTCACTATTTTGAAGCTTAATTAATGCGAAATACCTTCCTACTACTTAACAAATAAAATCATACTCTTGTTTGATGAAATCGAATTCAATTCAGAACAGGGATATATTAACGGTAGGATTTTTCAGAAACTGGACAATTTTAAGAACTCGTTTAAGCGATAATTTGGTAAGTAAAATAACGCAGTATCTTCTCTAAACTACAGCTACTGGTGCTCTCTCTGAGGCGAACCTTGTAAATGAAAAGATGTCAGAATTTTATGCAGTAGCTTTTATTGTAGCTGAATTTGAACACAAATTCCCCTGAAAAAAAGTACATTTTTAACGATGGTTACATAGTTTACCCGTACCTGAAAACGCGCGTGTCTTTTTTTATTGTGTTATCTTTAACTGTCAAACTAAAAGGAATAAGATATGCATACCGATGGACATTTATGCCGAGTTTCCATGTTGTTTGGACACAACATATTTATTTTAAAGATAATATAGGTTGTACCGTAAGTCGTTTTTGTTACAGGTTACATACCCAAATTCTGCATTTTCATGGTGTTTTAACTCGTATTGTTGTTTCAAAATGGTATTTTAGCATTTAAGTTTTAATATCATTTGATAGCGAATTCAAAATACTACATTTCAGTATGTATCGCACGAAAATCCATGCATCAGTTATGCACTTACTGATAAAAATAAGCAGATGATTTGCACAAATTTTACGCGGGTCGCAACTTTTGACGTTACGTCGCTACAAATAATATATGGTGTATAAAAATAGTTATGGTCAAAAAATGTATATACATGTATGGTGACTGTACAAAATTATCAATGAACTAAATTATAAATATGTATTGGCTAAAAATATATAAATATGGTGTGTACAAATATTTACTGACTAAAATGTATATATATATATACAAATATATATATATATTTGTATTAAAAGATAAAAACACAGTCCATGATAATGTAATTATCTCATGGACTGTGTTTTTTTCTTTTAATATATTCAAATTTTTTCCGGCACATGTTTTTGAATTTTTCACGTATATATTTGTATATATATACAAAATGTATTATATATATGGTGTTTAGAAATATTTATTGACGAAAACTACAAATATGGTGTATAAAATATTTACGGTCTAAAATTATATATGGTGTAGATCTATAGAATATATATATATGGTCTATAATTAACATGGTCAAGAACCCATTGCTCTTAATGTAAGAGAAGTTACAGTAATTTCAAGTCAGCAACTCTAACCACTCGACCACGCTTTTTCTAATGAAGATTCTCCGTCGTCCGTCAACATTTTGATTCAAACCACATATCTGAAACCACTGGGCCAATGCCGATGAAACTATGCAGGGATGCTCCTTGCATGAAGCTCTACCAAAATTGTTCAAAGAATTCCATTCCATGCAGAACGCTGGTTGCTATGGCAAAAAATAGGACACACTTAAAAAATCTTCTTCTCTGAAGCCACAATTTTTAAGGCATAGAGCTTAGATATTTAGCATGTAGCATTGTCTAGTGGACTTCTATCCTGATTGTTCAAATTATGACCCCGGATCAAAATTGACCCCGCCCGGGGGTCACTTGGTTTTACAAAGGTTATATAGGAAAATCTTTAAAAAATCTTGTTCTCTGAAACCACAGGACCTAGAGCTGAGATATTTGGGATGTTGCATTGCCGAGTGGACTTCATCTTAAAGTTTATTATTTTACATCTTTGTGACCGCAAGCAAATTTTCCGCGGGATACACTGAACTGTTTCTTAATAATTTTACACGTTAAAGTAATATACCTTGTAAATTGTATCTAGTCTGTGGAGGCAGTTTGTGAACATGTCGGGTGATTCTTAACACAATGGAGGGTAAATCTGAACACTTCTTTTTTTTTTAAAAGGACGATCCTAAACCAAAGAATGCTTTGATATATACAGTAATTATCTTATTGTATTAATTTTTTTATATACTGACATAAACAGGAATTTAAGTAAAATTAAAAAGCAGTTTATAGATTATTGTAACTTTTAGACGTTGCTGACAAAATTGCCTAAAATGATTACTAAATATTTTCATTTTTAGTAGATTAATATTTTTATTGAATAAATATATTTAATGTGGAATATTGCAACGTTTCTCATGCCATAGTAGACAGCGGAGTATTTATTTTATTTCTGTAGATGATTCTTTTATTATCATCAGATTAATATTTTCCAAGATTGAGTAAATGTATATAATAACTATAATTTGTAAAAACTGTTTAAGACACCTGATGTTACGCGTTATTCTTTTCAACTGTGAAGCATACTAGTTAATAAAGACACTTTCTTTCTTTTTTTTTTAGCTCACCAGGCACTTTGTGCCAGGGTGAGGTTTAAGCATGGATGATTGTTCGTCCATATGTTCCGTCCGTCACATTTACTTCAAACGACATCTTCTCCGAAACCACTCGGCAGATGTTGTTGAAAGTTGGCAGTGATGTCCTTTGCATGAAGTTCTACAAAAATTATACAAAGAATAACATTCCATATAAAACTCTGGTTACTATGTCAACAAACAGGAAAAACTTCTCTGAAACCACAAAGCTAAAGCTCAGATATTTAGCATGTAACATTGCCTAGTAGACTTCTACCAAAATTGTTCAAATCATGACCCCTGGGTTAAAACTGACCTCGCCCAGGGATCACTCGATTTTACATAGGTTTCTATAGGAAAACTTTTAAAATCTTCTCCAAAACCACAAGGCCTAGAGCTAAGATATTTTGTGTGTAACAGTGTCTAGTGGACCTCTTCAAAGTGTGTCCAAAGCATGCCCTCAGGGTCAAAATTTACCCTTCCCGGGGTTTCACTTGGTATATAGGAAAATCTTTTTAAAATCTTGTCCAAAACCACAAGAACTTTGGCTTACACATTTGGCGTGTGACATTGTCTAGTGGTCTTCTATTAAGTTTCTTCAAATCATGCCTCGTGGGCTCAAAACTGACCACGCCCACGGGGGTCCCTTTTCTTTATATAGGTATAGGAGAAACCTAGCTTTCAATGAGCTCATATAGCAACCACTGACTTACCAAGCAACCACTGGCTTCCTTAGCAACCAGTGACTTTCTAAGCAACCACTGACTTCCCCCTAGCAACCAGTGACTTCCTCTTGGAACAGATGACTTCTTTTGCAACCAGTGAATTCCCTTAGCAACCAGTGAGTTCTTTAGATAAGTGCACTGGTACTCAGTTGGTCGCTATATGTGCATCATGGCCCTCTTGTCTTAAGTGAATAGAGATATCTCAAAAGCAATTAATATCAATTCTTAATCGATCTATGACAAATGAATTTAAACTAATAAAATACTACAAGACTTTATACACTATACTAGTGTAAAGTATATATTGACAGTACCTGAACCTTGACAAATCGACAAATCAATTGAACTTCGTATAGCTATAACCGGCATACACTTTGTCCCTTTTGCATTGAAATACACATGTATATAGAGATTTATAGCGGAGCTTTTCTCTGTGAAGTCACATTCCCTTTTCCTGAAAAAAAATAGATGAAATGATTATTTTCATATCGCAGTCAATATCTTGCTCTTTTTAAGGAAATGGAAGTATTTGATTGAATCGGAAAGTAGGCCAAATTATAATTGACATAAGGAACGTGATCATTATACAAATGTCACAATTGCTTCTATACTAGTCAAACATAAAAAAATACTGTGGGGAAACATATACAAATTTATACAATTTAAACATACTCATTAAAAGTCCATCGTAATGTACAATTAGCTTGTTTTGACAAATCACGCCATGCAGGAAATTTTAGATAATTTTGTACTTAAAAATACGCTATGTATACGTGTATGCCGAAAATAACGGCAGACAAGCAACGCAGACTTTCACTGTGTCTCCCCAAGAATAGGGAGGAAACATTAATGTCCGTCTGACTGTCACAAATGGTTTCCGATCAAAAGCTGAACTTGTTATACTTATTGGTCATGGCCAGTGGCAGACCGCTACTGATTTGTGGGTAAATTGTTCAAAGGTCAAAGGCGGTGCTGTAGAGGTTAAGATGTCTGCCGGTCATCCTGGAGGTTGCGGGTTCGATCCCCACTGGGGTCACGACCGTACCTCCTCATATGACACCAGAACTGGTTTTTCCAGGAAGCGGACTCGAGAGTGACTCGATAAGCTACAAGTTTTCTTCACGATCGAGCTAAAATAGATTAGTATAAACTAAAAGTCAAAGACACATAGACTTTTTGAAATTAAGAAATGATTACCGACCAATAACTGAAAAAAACTGTTAATTTAAATAACTTAATAAAGCTTATAAGTCATAGCCTGTGAAAGACCCCTGTTGATTTTGGGATCAGTAGAACAAAGGTCATACCAATAGGTCTCTTCCACTGGCCGTGACCAATAAGCCTACCAAGTTATAGGATCCTTGGACCAAGTGTTCTTCAGTCATTGGTAGGAAACCATTTTTTCCTGAAATTTCCTGTGACATTGACCGTTGACCCACTGATCCCATATCAATAGGAGTCTTTCACTGGACATTACCAAGTGATATTATCTTACGACCATCTGTTCTTCAGCTGTTGATCGAAAACCATTTTTTTCATCAAGGTCCCTGTCAGCTTGAGGTAAAAGGTTAAGATCCCAGGAACTTTAAATTAAAAAAGAATATTTCCGACCAATAACTGTAGACTGTTGGTAATAGGATGGTATAATTTGACAGGCTTATTGGGCATGCTCATTGGTAGACCCTTAATGATTATGGGGTCAAAGGTCAATGTCACACGGACCTTCAACTTAAAAAAGTTCCCGCTCAACAACTGAATGATTGTTTGTTGTAACATTTTATGACTTGGTATGCCTATAAGTCATCACCAGTAGAAGACCCTTATTTATTTTGCTGGCAGTTGGTCAAAGGTCAATTTCACCATGATCTAAAATCTTAAAGCAGTTCCCTAATTCTTAAAAGTTAAAAACTCAAGACCGGTTGATCATGGGATGATAAAACATGGTGTACTTATTAGTGAAATCTATGAATAACCAGTTGAGTTTTTGGTCAGTGGGTTAAAGGTCAAAGTCAATTTTTGAGTGAGTCAGGGCGTGGGGAAGACATCTGTTTTCTCAGAAACGATTATCTTAGTTCTTTTTGTGTCTAGTTTCTGTTCAGGTTTGAAATTATAACTGCTCGAGACTCTTTGTTGACTATATCATTTTATCGATGTATTTTCATCAGAAATGCGGTTTAACTTTTTTATTTCAGGATAAAGTAGCTGCTAAGGGAGAGAAGTGTTTCCAAACAGAACTTAAATCGTCGAAACCATGGAACTTGTAGAAAATGTCAGTAATATTCCTTCTAACGACTTGTATACCTTCCCATTAGACAGATCGCTAGATGATTATGATGTGTCTATAAAAATTTCATTCGCCATCATTGGCATATTTTTCATAGTGATTTGTACTATCGCTCTTGTTGCGTTAAACAAAACCAGGCAAACCCCAGCGACAGCAAGATTTCTATCAAGTGGGTTAATAATATTCGACGTCCTGACCGTTTCTTGTTACACAGTAAGAAAGTTTGTAGATAACCACGATGTAAATATGTTTATTCAAATTACAGGAACAGGATTCTGTGTTATGGCATACACAACAGTGGGTGTAATGTCATTAGAAAGACTTGTTATTTTCTATTCGCCACATCTCTACCTTCGGCTCTTCACTCTGAAGATAATAAAGACAGTAGTATGTACAGTTTGGACAGTAATGTTTGGATTATATTTCTTCATTCGTTTCGGGGTTTGCTATTTCGTCTACCCAAATTTCACAATGTATAACGTTGTAACAGTATGTAATACAGCTTCTTTCCTGTTTTATGGAGTGATTTTAGTAGTTGTTGTCATCATTTCTGCAGCATGTTATGTAAAAATATTCCTGATAATCTGGTCTGATAAGAGGCATACAAACGAGCCACATTCGTTGAGCGCAACAGCAAAGCGGTTACAAAGTTACAAATCTACGTCGCTTGTTTTTGTATACATAATGACAATTTTTATCACAACTGTAGCGTACGCCTTTACGATTTCATTGAATCTTGCGACGGTGCCTTTAAGACTTACAAACGATGCTACCACAACGTTCAACTGTGTGATGGATCCGTGCATGTATATCATTTGGTATAGTGAATGCAGGATGGAAATGCTAAAAATGATAGCTCGATGCATACCCACACTAACACCGAAAATAGAGAAAATGCGAGTGAAGATATTTGATATTGTGACTATAGAAAATGGCCGTGCATTTCGCTCAAATAGTGTTCATCCGTTCTAATATGCGCATGTATGTGTTATTTGTGTGAAGTCAAAACTAACAGTAGCCATTTTCGACATCGAATAGTGCGTGTGACGATCTGTGTCATATACAGACAGCACAAGCCAAAGCTTTATCAAAGCCGGACCCCTGGATCCTGAAGTCATGACTTTCTAATGTCGGCGTAAAAGTTAGTAAACGCGACTACAGGTACATAAGCATACTGATTTTCTTTTTCTATCTTATAATAATCGGAGAGCAAAGACAATGACGTCACATGTACAATAGTGCACACGAAAAGAACCCTAGCAAAGATATGGATATTCCAGTACACCACAGGCTCCTAAGGCTTTGCAATAAACATGGTTCTGATAAAACGTAAAACAATTGTGAAAACTTGTGATTAAGAAAACCCTATGAATCGGGAAGAGTAAACGTGGGGGTAAAAATATCATTTAAGCCTTGAAAAGAGTCTTTCATATTCAGAGTAGACACCAATAAGGCAATAAATCAGATAATGGTTCGAGCATCGAGAACAGCTTCAATTGACGTGTATCTACTACTGTATTACTTGAGATGTAAGTGCTATTTGAACATGGTAATGACATATCTGGCCCAGGTGCGGGTCCACCATCTGTTTCAACCACCATATATGTTCCTTAGATAATTCAAGTGACAGGCATCACTCATGCAAGCACCATTCCTGATATAATGGATATTATAATATACCAGGGGTATGAACAATATAACGACTCGCATGGACTAAAGATTTGGTAACTCTATAAAAATGAAGTTGAGAAAAATGTATATATATAGGTAAAATCACGTTCTTAAATGATTTGGAGGTGTTGACTTTTGCTAGTCCTGTTCTTAAAAAAACCTTGTTATATCGTAAGTGAACAGTTTCCCAGGGAAGTGGCAGCTTCTGCCCAAGTTTCGTGACTCACGTAGACGGTGTACAATACATATTGTCTAATGTTGCAGCCGGAGCATCTATCCCTGTCAGAACCGGTGGAGAATAGAGTAGAAGGTATCGGAGGCTGAACTCAAAATTCGTTCATGGAACTTTACTGTTTGACTAAGCAGAAGTTATGCGACTCGGATTGGGTACATAAATTTTCTAGAACTTCGTGATCATATTGTTTTCGTGTACGAAGCATGGGCACATGAACACTCAAAACTTGAAATTGAAAGTTTAATTGTTTAAACTTTCAAAGAAATCAGATTCGTTTATTCCCTAAAGGGGGCCTCAAATGAAAAAAGTCCGTTATTCCAAACGTTGTTCATGTAGATAGCGGCGGGGCTGCATTCGATAAACAAAGGTATTTCCGTTGTAAGCATATTCTAATTTGAGCGTGATTTACAAAACTGCATATCACACTTATTCGGCTGTTAAAAATTACTCCCACGTATTTCAACAATTAGATTTTTATGCCCAAATGCGAACATATTAAAATCGCACCGTCAGTCCAGGACAAACAGGACATCTTCAATGGTGTATCAAAACACGTGCTTCACAAGATAAACGTAACACATTCACCAAAAATGACGACAAAAACTGGAGTTATTGGTCCAATCACGCCCATAACATTCTTTGTGAATGTCAAACAGAAGTTTGTGTATGATATGGACTTAATAAGGGTGATGTATTTGATTTCTTCCAAGAACTAGATCTACTTATTGGATTTCTTTACAACATTCTGACGGGGTTCGTAGCTAAACGTCACAGAAAGATTTTTCGATCATAACCAACGTGTTCATGTATGATACACGGATGTGTCCGTCTGTGTCATGCTCCAATTTTAGACCATTACCATGTGCGTGGGAATACGGCATAGTATTAGCTTTGAATAAAGGCACACGCCAGTCCTTGGTCATGCAGTGGACTTTTGTACAACGATAAACGCCGCGGCAAGCAATGCACCGACTTGGGTGTATGTGTGACCTCATTTCAGGGCAAAGTTACACTTCCGTGTTACTCTGTCCCAGTCGGAGTATCTGACCAACTTACACTGTCATGGATATAAAAAAACGCTAGATCGGGAGTATCTCTTGACTGATTCTGGAGTAAAATTGCATTTCGGTGATTATATAACATGACACAAATATTCAGCACATCAAGACAACGTTCGGGAAATTATCCGTGAACGATGCTCAGTTTACGATGGCAACCCAGAAAGCGCCCTGCTCCTTGAAATCAGACGGTTCACGGATAAACTGAAAATAGTTGAGCTGTACTACATAAAATCTATTGAAATGTCTACTACACGCATAAAAACAATGTAACAGAATTTAATTTAACAAATGTCATGTGATGTACTGCGCATGCTCAAAAAGTAGACATGGAAAAATTCACTCTCGCTTTTTAGAAAATTAAGGATTTTACATTGGTTTTAATTGGAAAAATTTTAGTGCAAAATGCTTAAACTAAAGGACTAAATGCAAGGTAACAATTCATCATCAAAATATAAGAAAAAAACGTTACAAAAAGATGGTTTATGCACAATCGATGATCTAAAAGTTTATATATTATTTTGCTGATGATGCTCTCTTTGCTCAAATTTCACAAGCCTTATATACAAGTTTCGCCAGGTAGGGTCGCGTTGCCCGAAACGTTTGAAAATCAAACGTTAAATTACCATGATAAAGTATTGTATCAAACTTTTAAATATGACTGAAAACACCTTAATTAAAAATATTTTTAAAATGTTAAAACGAGATGCTGACATTAATTGTATGTTTGGAGGGTATAACTTGGCATTTCATGTAAAAAAAACAACATTTTGAACGAATAGGTATGTCAAACTACTAGGACAACCCCAGCATCAACATGATAAGCTTTCAATCAGTCAAACAAAGAATTTTAGATATATACAAACAATCTTTGTATTCAAACATAAACAATTAAATAGAATTTCATCATATTCTATTAACAAACGAAACTTCAATATGGAAAAATATCTGCACTGCATACATGTAAATAAATATAGGATCAGCCCACAAGCTAGCCATTGAAAACGGAAGACATACGAATATTCCACGGAATGATAGAATACATGAATACCATTTTCTCCTCGTCTGTCCAAAACACTCAAAATTACGTAAACGATTTTTCAAACCTTACTATTGCCATTGGCCAACATTACAAAACTTTGAATCTATCATGTCGTCTAATTCCAATAAAATTACACACAAATTAGCTCAATTTTATACATTGCCTTCCAAAGAAGACAGGATACTTTATGAAATTCTATCGAATTTTTAAACTACAGTAGTTTAATACACAACGTAGTTTAAGGTTTTCGGGAAAATTACTGATTGATTCCAACAATGAGATACTTTAAGGTCCTCAGGAAAATGTGTTATTGCGGGCCGCAGCAGCGGCACGCTATATTTAATACGGGCTGAGCAAAAGGTGCATGGAGACTTAAAGTGGAATTATGCACATTTTTTTCAAGTCAAAATCCAGCTTAAATAGGTGTGTGTAAAAAGGGTAGTGGAAAAATAGCTTTTAACCCAATACACCAAACTCTTCCTGCTACCAGTACGAAATAACAACTCTCCAAATATTACTTTTCCTATTAGTTTGTAGGGTTAACGCACGTTTTTTCGTGTTATAACATCTGCAGAATCCCGAGGGATGGTTGGTGCCCGAGCCCGTTAGGGCGAGGGCACCAACATATCCCGAGGGTTTCTGCAGGTGTTATTACACGAAAAAACGTGCGTTAACGCTATTCTAGCATAAATAACATAAAAAATCGTTACAATAAAAATGAAACGCCCTTACTGGTACGACGTTCAATAATGTGCGGGACAACGTCCGTGTTGTTTACGTCAGATTTATGACGTCACCAGTGGTTTTTAAGCCCGGCACTGTTGACGCCGTACATAATGTAAGACTTGGGGGACAGGTCCATTGTTTACAACGGCCCTCTACTGCGCATAAATGAAAACGGGTTATAACGGCGCGTGAATCTCCCCGTTAACACACGTTTTTTCTCCTGTTAAAACACCGGCAAAATGGGCAAAAACAGCAATTTTATGCTAGAATGTACGGTCATGTCATAGAATCGATCGCAAAACAAAAAGTCGATGTTGGAATTGTTAAATATTTGCAGACTTTTAATGCCCCCGAAATGTGTAATGGATATTCACGTTGGCTGTCTAATTTTACGAGTGGATTTCAAATCACATTCAAATCCATTTTTTTCTTTTGTTTCTTTCTTATTTTGTTTTTTCTTCCCTTTTCAGCTTTAATACCAAATTTTTATATTTTTCTGCATTTATTCATAAAAATTATTCATATTTATTAGACTTCATCTTTTTCAAATTGTATCATAATATTACGAGCATTTTGAACGAGTAATGTATTCCTTACAGTACTTCGATAGTTCAAATTTATGATTATACTTTTTAATTTAAAGAGGCACTCCCTACATCTAGCAGATTTTATTCTCGAAACATAGTTTATGTGTCCAATGAAAGTAAAATGATAAATAAATACAATTTCAAGGAAGAACCTATGGCGAAAAATGCATCATGTTACCACAATTAATCAACATGAAGGCTTTCTGTAATAAATCGCATCCATCCATTATTAATTGTACAACAACAACCCTACATAGATTATTGAATGGTTTACTGTACTGCAGTATCTTAAACCGCTGATTTTATCGATAATGACTGGGAATGCATAGCTCAAACTTTTAGGTTAAGTTATAGAGAATATTAGGCTACTGTCTTTTGATAACATGTGATATCAGGTGAGGTAGATGCGGTCGGAAAAGGCGAGGCTCTGCCGAGCCTTTTCCGACCGTATCTGCCGAACCTGATATCACATGTTGTCAAAAGGCAGTTGACTAATATTCTATTTATCATGCAAATCTTCATATTGTATATTTTGACACTTTTAGGGGCCTGAAATATAAAAAATACGGTATTTATAAAAGAAAATGATTTCAAATTACTACATGTGCCTCGAAAAATAGTTCTACATTTCAAAGGACAAAAAATATAAAAACGACATAAATATAGCTTTATAATTACCTTTATGAGCCTATTTATAAATGTTTTTCTGTTCTAATGTAATGATATTGTTTTGCAAACAAAATATTTGCAAAGACACACGCAAGAATTTCCAAGTAAAACACTGACATTTCAAAAATGGCGGCGTGGGCTCAACTCATTGGGGTATTCTAATTGTAAACAAACGAGGAACTTGAGAGTTGATGAGTGAAAAGTGAGCGGTTCAAAGACAGTTTTCAACTTTTGATAGGTAGCTGATAGGTTTCAGGCCATTTCAACCACGCATTAAGAACTTACTGTAAAAATTGGATAGTGATAAAAAAAATGAAAATCAACTTTTTCTCAAATTTTGCCTCAAAATTGGTGTAGATGGATAGCAAATGATCTAACTAAGAAAATGAATACCAACAACCCTATGTTTATTTCAAAAATAAAAATTCTACAGGGGATTTTCAATTTTTATGGTGCCTTGCTGTTCGTTTTAAATAATTCAATTTATCTATTTGGGCTGTATTTTTATGCAATAACTATATCATTAACAATGATTTGTAAACAAAAATACAAAAATTATAGGATAAATGAAATGTTTTAAATACTTTTTCTCTGTGATTGCACTTGAGGAGTCTTGCTTGTTGAACTGGAAGTAGTACGGCATGCGGGCGTGGTTATATAGAGGATATTTGTTTGTTTTGAGTGGATATGGAATATATCTCACCGAGAAGTGATACAATTGTAATATTTTCACGAGCGCGAAGCGCGAGTTAAAATATGAAAATTGTATCCCTTTGAGTTGAGATATATTCCATATCCACTCAAAACAAACAAATTTTCTTTTTATTTTATGCTAAATATTAAAACAAAAGCAAAATTATGTATATGCACTACTTAAAAAAGTAGTTCCGGCAGACCTATATCACCCACACTGTGACTGATATGAAATCTATATCATCACTCTATATTTCACTGATATAACACAGTATTTCATTAGTTAGCATTAAATAAAAAGTGTTATCACGTCAGTGACGTGATATCATTTTAAAATATCGGACGGGTGTTATCGGTCAGATTTAATGCTAGTTGCATGATAAATAATACTTCCAAATATTCTATTATTTATGTTTGGTAGGTTATTTAGTTTGACATCAGTTATAGGGTGTGTTTTTTGCTACTTTTTTGTTACATTATACAACATTTTGCCAGGTTCTCGCCATGGCAAAACCGACCCCCGTGTCACTGTGACCGGGGCATTAGGTATCTTGTTTTCATTGTCAGGTGCTTATTTTATGTATATATACACCAAGAAAAAAGTTAAGCACCCCCTGGAAGTTATATAGTGACTTCAAAAAATTGTTTCACGAAATCACCTTCAAATAAACGAAGGAAAAAAATGCTGTGAATCATATCAGCAATCCTCTGCACGAACTGCAAACAGTTTAGCACTGCAAGTGAAAGAAGATTGTCTTTAAAAAGATCCAAGGTTCATATGAAGCAGAATAGTCAGGGTCAAGATGATCACCCACACACAGTGATGGTTTATTTTGCCACTGAACGTATAAAGTACGGATGTCATCTGAAGACTCAACTTTCATTTCAATGTATTGCACTTTAAAGTAGATTTCTAAATGCAAACTTATCAAAATGATGAATTTTCATGAAAAACAAACGATTTTCCGACGTTTGGGAAATTGACGTCACAATGTTTATAACGTCATAATAATTTCTGTCATGAGCAAGAGGTTTAGATCGAAATATCTGTCACCTAGGGTGACTGTTTTGGCGGGAACGAGGCTCTGCCTCGTTCCCGTAAAACAGTTACCAGAGGTGACGGATATTTCCATCTGAGCCAAGTGTCTCATGATGGAAACTTTTTCTTGCATACCGTCTTGCACGTTAAACTAGATTTCTAAATGCAAACTTATCAAAATGATGAATTATCATGAAAAACAAACGATTTTCCGCCGTTGTGTTTGGGAAATTGACGTCACAATGTTTATAACGTTACGTCATAAGTTATTCACGAGAGTCGTCTGGCATAGGAGGGGTGCCAGACCGGTTTTTCCGGCATTGGCAAAATCACCGGAAATGCCCATCCGATATGCAAGAATAAGTAATTTACGAGAGTCGTCTGGCATAGGAGGGGTGCCAGACCGGTTTTTCCGGCATGGGCAAAATTACCGGAAATGCCGATCCGATATGCTAGAAAAATGAATACAATGTCTTTTTCGCATTAAATAAACCAGGAAGATGATTTTCATTTTGCATTTACTTTTTATTACTGTTGTTTGTTTATACACGGAAGACACGCCTCTCGTGTGATCCGGAACTATACAGCCAACTCAAAAGATACGGATCAACCGACTGTTATAATATTCCGTATATATATCTACAAGTGTTTCGATATTTACAAGTTTTTCGATACTTAATTGATGAGATGACAATCGTATCTTAGATACCGTATGGTATTTCCAGGTTTTGTATTATGCATTTTAGTAGATATTATAGTTTGAGAGACGATTTTAAGATTTTGTCTCCAGCTAATTAGATAGATATCAGATAATCGTCTTGGCAATATTGGCATTTATAAGTGTTTCAATCGTAGTATACACTATGCTTAGAGTAAAGTTAAAAGAAATGCGTGCATTTCATTATTCGTATTTGCCTTGCTATGTATAACGGATATCTTCCCGTATCACCACACAGTACATAATTACAGGTTGACATTTTACATTCAATAATCTCTTCAGAAACTTTCTATGAATTTATTCCAAGTGTTCAGACTTCAAGAAGCCCCATACTTCACTCGAGTAATTCATTGTTGATGGAAATATGTATCAAATAAGTTTAACGTGATTTGTATTGGAATATAATAATAACCTTGTGATATAAGGATTGTTACTTTTTGATCATGGCCCTTTAAATATCCAAAATTGGCCAAATCAGCCTTGTCATCTCTCTATGCCAAACAGTTTTTATCCGATCTTCACCAAACAGGCTTTACACGTTTGTGGGCATAATGTCTGTGTCAAGTTCGATAATCAGCAAATATTGTTCAATGAATTATCGAAATATCATGAAATTAGCCTTGTCCGCTCTATAGTTCAAACAGGTGAATTAGCCTTGCCCGCTCTATATGTCAAACGGGTGAATAAGCCTTGTCCGCTCTTTAATTCAAACATGTGAATTAGCCTTGTCTGCTCTTTAGTTCAAACAGGTGAATTAGCCTTGTCTGCTCTTTAGTTCAAACAGGTGAATTAGCCTTGTCCGCTCTTTGGGTCAAGCAGGTGAAATAGCCTTGTCTGCTCTTTAGGTCAAGCAGGTGAATAAGCCGTGTCCACTCTATCGTTCAAACAGGTGAAATAGCCTTGTCCGCTCTATAGGTCAAACAGGTGAATTAGCCTTGTCTGCTCTATAGGTCAAACAGGTGAATTAGCCTTGTCCACTCTATAGGTCAAACAGGTTTTGATTGATCTTCAACAAACTTGGTCTGAATGAGTGATATACTAACTGGTATATCACTCAAATGTGAAATCTATTTCCTAAATAAACAACTCCTCCGCATTACCATTAAAGAATATATTGGAGCAACAACTTAAAGATATTGCTTACGATGTCTACCAATAGAATCTACAGCACGATAACATTTTAGAGTTACCATGTGACATGTGTTCACTAAAACTTTTTCTCTTGCAACAATTCTGTTAAATTCTCATTACTTTTGTCTGAACCTTAAAGCTAAAATTCTCATTTGAGGAGCTTAAAACGGGCTTACCTATGTGTACTGGTTGGGTAAATTATAATGGCAAATAAAAACAATGATAGACGTGGTCTCCTAATTACTAGCTGTTATAAATCTTTAAATGACCTTTTTTTTGTCCAATAATTCAATCATTATCTATAATAACTTGGTGTAAATTACATGGCGTTGTCACCCGGATTCAATATATCAAATAATTTCATCATTATCTACAAGAACTTTGTGTGAATTACATGGCGTTTTCAATGACTAGAAAATAAATTATGCTGATGAACATGAGGTTGGTGTATTTGATCTAACGTTCTGTAAATTATGTCGTAGGGTAACCGTAAAACAATTAAAATATATGAATTAATATTGATTGTTGTTTTCATTTTCTTGTTAACCTCAAATGTGAAAGTACAATCTTTAATAAAAGTTTTAGTTTTCAATAATTTGTCCTATATTGTCACTTACACAATAGTCCCGTTATCCTATTAAACTGCCTACTCTACTAACATGTGCTAACCGTTCACCCAGATTTCGTGATTACTGAGATGCATCATGGCATTCAGTCATCATGTGGCATTATACATAGACATACTTTAGTATACATTTATAGTTAATAAATTATCTTTGATAATTATCAACTTATTTCAGGTTAGTACTGCTATTTTGTATAGGCCTATTACTAGATCTTCATTGTATTTTACTTTTGGAAACACGTACAAAGTGTATATTTTAAAAGTAATAAGCTATAGAGATAGTCTTTGTACAACACACTAAATAACAACATTGTACATGTATGTCAGTAAAGTGTTAAAGACTGAGATGCATTGTGGCATTCAGTCATCATGTGGCATTATTATAAATATCACATGCACTTGAGGGTGATAGAAGATATTGTGAACCTGAAAAAAGTAATGTCAGCTGAGGCGAAGCCGAGGTTGACATTACTTTTCAAGGGTTCACAATATCTTCTAACACTCTCAAGTGCATGTGATATTTATTTTATTATACCGAAAAATACAAATTAAGAAATTGACAATATTGATATAGACAAGCGTCTATATTCTATATTTAGACTTACAGGGATGTAACATCATGATGTTACACGGGTAACATCATTTTCTTAGACAAGTATCTATTAATCTATTATTAGATTTACAGGAGTGTGACATCATGATGTTACATGGGTAACATTATTTTTTTAGACAAGTGTCTATTAATCTATTTTTAGACTTACAGGGGTGAAACATCATGATGTTACATGGGTAACATCATTTTCTGTTCACCGATGCGGTATGGGAACTATATATAGGGAAAAGCACGTGAGGTATAATAATATACATGGATATACTTTAGTTTACATTTATAGTTAATAAATTAGATCTATCTTTGATAATTATCAACTTGTTTCACAGTTTTTCTATTTAAAACAACTCTTTATTTTATGTTTTCCAGTGAAATAAAAGTGATAATCCAGTTTTGAAACAGTGGATTACCATTTTTATTTTTCACTGTTTTTGCAATCTTTAGCCCGGATTTACGTCAAAAAGTATACCGAGCGTTATTAATGCTGGAGACCATGCGACGATGACGTCGTTTAAATGACGTCATTTGTTCTATGTTTTCTGATGACGTTTCCCGCGATTTTCGATGTTTTATAGAAACAAACTCATTAAAAATAGAGTTTTAACCATAAAATAAACAGAAAAATTGTTGGTATCGGTGTAATTTCACGTTAATTTCACTCGTGAACACCAAAAGTAGTTATTTTCACTCGTGGCTGCGCCACTCGTGAAAATATCACTTTTGGTGCCCACTCGGTGAAATTATAACGTGATCTTACACCGAAACCAACAATTGTCCTCTATTTAATTCAAATTTTCGGCAATACTGCATTTTTCAAGAAATTTGTCTGCACTTTAAATTTACATGTTGACCATCTTCATGACCATCTTCATGACAAGCTTAGAAATGAAAAACAACAAAACGTTAGGAAATGACGTCACTTCCTAATGACGTCATATACACTAAGCGTCCAAATGACGTTTCCCGTACTTTCAGGTAAGAGTCCAATCACATGAAGAATACACTTAAGAACTAGAATTCAATTGAAATTAAACCGAAAATCATTTAATTGATACATAGTCCTGTCTTAAACACACTTATCATATTATAACGCATTTGTTTAAGTCATAAATTGTCCTATTATCTAAATTAAATTGTAGATCCTCTCTGCAGCATTTCCCAGGTTTTCTTTGTATTTAATCTTCTGCATTTGATAATTATGGTCTCAATTTTTGCATGAAAAATAAAAATATAAAAAAAGAGAATTAGATAAATAGATATAACATGTATTTATATAATAATACAAGTAAAATTGTAAAAGAACTGTAGAAATGAAGATTAAAATATTAAGCTAAAAAGTTTTTTCTTACATATTAAATACTAAAAGATTATTATGTTCATAATTATCAATCTTTACATATGGGTAAGACCTAGTTTTACAATATATTCCCCTTACCGTGAAATTAAAAGACAATAATTCATCATGTTATGGGAGAACTCCCATATTGTTACGGTGACAGCAGGTTTCTCTCATTAGCAGTTCCAAAACAGGCAGGAATATCAAGAAGGATAGAAAAAAACAACAAAGAAACAACTATCACCTTTATCAGTTCAGCATTATGAAAACTAATACTAAAGGTAAAACTTTATATGTGTAAACCATTGAATTTCTATAACAGTAACTATTTGTAAATCCTATTTCATTCATCATCACCGTCATCATCAGTTCAACATATTATAACTATTCCAAAACATTATTGTCATTCCCATATCATTAATGTTTCAATAACTATATGTAATATAATCATTGTTATTTTAGTAGTAAGTATTAAAAATGACCTATCTGAATACAGAATTAGGTTTAAAATATTGACTGTATGTTGCAGCCATAAGGTACCTTTTGATCCAACTGTCCTCAACCAGCAATCGGTATGCCTTGCCCTCTTGATACACCTTCTGTAAAACAACTACGCCCATTCATCTAATCTCTCTTTTAATGGTCTTTCTTTTTCTCGAACATAAACCGTTGTATCATATTTTCTACATGTCAGACAATACACCAGATTATAATCTTTGCAGCTCACATTTGCAACTGTCTTGTATTTCTTCTTCCTAGTTGTATCACTTAGTTCACCATAATCAATGTGGTCACAGATTTTACAGTCACAATCAGATGCTTTTGTTTTAAGGGCTCTGTTAGTTTTACCATGTACCAACTTGTCACAGATATTCGTATCACGTCTAAATGCAAGTATTGGAGGTACATAAAAGATTTTCGTCATTCTATGGGATCTACGAAGAACAGTTTCACGTTTACGAAGTATTTGTCTAATAAATCGCAATTGTTTGGAGTAAGTTAGAACCATAGGTACCCTGTCACAGCTGTCTTTCTTCTGGTTTGATGAAAGTAGACTATCCCGGTCTAACCTGTCTACCCTTTGTAGCTGTTTTTCTATGTATTTGCCACTATTTCCTCTATTTTTAAGTTGTTGTTTCAACTGCAATCTGTGCTTTTCATAGTCAGTCTGTTTTTCACATATTATCTTGAGACGCAAGCCAAGACCATATGCTAGACCTTTTTTGGTATGGGTTGTTTAGCATGATGTATTTTATATACATTTGTTTGTCTGTCCGTTTACTATATAAATCAGTGTAAATTTCTCCATCTTGAACTGTGACAAATGTATCCAGGAATTCTATTCTGTTTTTACTCCATCTAAATTCTATCTTGATATTTTTGTGTATCTGATTTGCATAATTTGCAAAATTCTGTAAAGACCAAACTGACCCTGTTCAAATGCCAATTCCATCATCAATGAACCTTTTATAAAAATGTGGTTTTTGTTGCTACTGAAGTAAGGTTTCATCCCATTTTCTCATGTAAGCACATGCAACATTTTTTTAGCTTGGATCCAAATTGCTATACCGTCTACCTGTCTGTAATGTTTTTTGCTGAAGTTGAAATTGTTGTTGTTGTCTAACACTGTCTCTATCATCTGAAGAACATAGTCTGATGGTATTAATGGTTTGCGTCGAGACTCCAAACCCTCTTTACATACCAGCAAACCTTCTTTCCTTGTGACGGAGGGGTTAAGTTTACATACATCAAAGCAAAACAGGAGAGCATTTTCAGGTATTGGTAGGCTGACCTGTTTTAGTTTGGTGATAAAGTCTGTGGTGTCTTTGATGTAACTTGGGGAATTTATCACATAATCATTTAGTTCATGTTCCGCTACTTCAGCTAATTTCTCAGTGGGAGATGAGATGCCATTGACTATAGTATGGAATGGTGCACCTGTTTTATGAAGTATAGGATTGCCTTTGAGATGTCCTGCTTTAGGATATTTAGGTTTTGTGACTGCTCCTTCCCTGTGCATCATGTAAACTATTTTTTTTACTTTCTTGTAACACTCATTTGTGGGTGTTTCCTCATATGAACTGTTCGCTTTCATCTCACCCTCAATTTTTTTTCTATGTATTCACTTTTATTTATCACAACGATTCCTGATCCTTTGCCTGCTGGTCTTATCACAATATTATCATTATGCATCAATGACTTGAATGCTTCCTGCTCCTGGCTTGTTATGTTTAACTTGTAGGATTGTTTAAGGCTGTTTACAATATCATTTTTCTCTAGTTCTGATGTTTATGGTATTGATATAAAGATAACTACCAGCAGAGGTAACAACGCAAATTGGAACAATTTAACATACAGAAGTACAGTACATACAGAGTATTTCCATAAAATGGTCAATTATTGTCTTTTAATTTCACGGTAAATAGAATATATTGTAAAACTAGATCTTGCCCATATGTAAAGATTGATAATTTTGAACATAATAATCTTTTAGTATTTCCCTTTAAAATATATAAGAAAAATCTTTTTAGCTTAATATTTTAATCTTCATTCCACAATTCTTTTACAATTTAACTTGTATTATTATATTATATAAATATAAATACGTTATATCTATTTATCTAAATCTCTTTTTTATATTTTTATTTTTCATGCAAAAATTGAGACCATAATTATCAACTGCAGAAGATTAAATACTAAGAATTGTACTGAAATGAAATACAATTGGTACAAAAATATCATTTGTATCAAATACATACAATGGTTGATCACAATAGCTCATCTTTTAACATTTTGTACTTAACTAACCTAAAATCTATAAGCCCTTTAATTAGGTTTAATCAAGCAAGACGGCCATGGCGGCTCTTATTCGCTCTCATGGTAGCATGGAGCATACATCTTAGAATTCCATTGCTGTAGCTTTAACAACAAAATTGTAGGTCAGTAGGTCAAGGTCAGCCAATGTCGAAGTTAAAATCTACATGTAAACCTATATACATGGTACAGACTTCATTGATTTAGCTTCAAAAACAGAAAGTATGTCAGTAGCTCAAGGTACAATGTCATTGAAGTCTGCATGCAAATCTATCGGTATAACTCAAATTTCATTGCTGTAACTTAAACAAGTAAATAGATGAAGTGAGCCCGTGCGGGTCCAACTTGGACCCGATTGGTATGATTTGAACAATCATGATACACGACCACTAGACAATGCTACAAGCCAAATAACTAAGTTTGAAAATTTATGTTTATATAACTATGTATAATAAGTGTGTCGCTTGGCGGGGTCAAGTTTTACCAAAGAGACATGCTTTGCATAAACCTGAGTGATATACATAAAATATCTAAGCCCTTGGACCTGTGGTTGTAGACAAGCATATTTTTAAAAAGTTTCCTACATGAGTCTATGTAAAACAAGCACCGGGTCCCAAAAATCAAAAACAAATTGAAGGAACTTTGTAGAGGGTCACCAATGGACAATTTCTTTGAAATTATTTCAAAGTCAAACCAGTCCTTTCAGCGAAGATAATTAAATAAGTTTCCAATATAGCCATATACGGAAAACAAGCCACGCCCCATAGCGGGCATGTTTTTTGTAGAATTCAAATTTTGAAGGAATTATGTAGAGGGTCAACCAAGCAGGATTTCTAAGAAAATTTTTTAAGTCAAATCAGTGGTTTCAAAGAAGATTTTCCTTTTTCCATAAACTTAAGCCTATTGTGAAAAGTAGTCCCGGTCCCTTGTAGTCTTGTTTTTCTCTCGAATCAAAGTTATTGGGTTGAATTGGTAGAGGGTCATCGAAGGAACAGTTGCGTAAATATTTTTTCGAAAACTGACATGTGGTCCTTTAAAGTTTTTCCTTCTGGTTGCCGGAATCTGAATATTCACATGTCCAATAAATATTCGTGTAAACTTTGGTCGACATTAGCCTAGCGGTTTATACGGAGAAGTTGTTTGGAAAAAAACGTTGACGGACGTACAGAACGGAATCCAATGATTCTTAAAGCTCACCATGAGCACTGCTCAGGTGAGCTTATAATATTGACAGCAGTTTAGTATTGGCACCAGATGTTATATGAACTAAATGTCTAAATATTTCTTTATTAAAAAAGTTATGAGTTATTTTAGTTCTTTTTTCAATTATTTTCCATTAATTTGACTTGATTTTGTTTTCGTTGAACTTAATTAAAAAAAGTCTGTCTGGTCTTTGTCTTTTCAATTCTGGCTTCCTGTGACAATACAAGTTAACCAGGTGATCTGATTTTGTAACATCTACATAATTATTATAAAGAATACTACTTGTCGTCTGCTGTCCTCCCGTGTTCATATTCTCAGCGTTGCGCAGTCAGAAAATAGACAAAATTTAACATCCTGCAGCTTGATGCTTCTTTTTTCGATCATGTGCATCTCCATAGAGACTTATTAACACATCGCTACATACACGACAGGACTTTAAAATGTAAACACGTGTATAGTAAACACATAATCCCCTGTATGATCAGTAGTTTGCGTTTTTTGTATGTAACATTTATAATTATATTCAGTTTAATTGTTAGATTTATTGAAAGAGTTCGCTCCAATAAGGGCCGATTATCGCCTGTTCCCAAATCTATTGTAAAATTTATACGTGGAAAATCTGCAGTACGGTTTGGTCGAACATTGCTGGGTTTTCATGATGGTTTTTTTTGTTGGTTTGTTTGTTGTTTTTGTTTTTGTTTATTTACACTGTTAGAATTAATTTCAAATAGACGATCACTGTTAAAACATATGTAAGCAAACACAATGCAGTACGCATGCTATATCCAAACGAGATAGTTTTGTTTAATTTAATTTAATATTTGGTAGAGACCATAATAATAGAAACCAAATTTTGATCTCGTTTCCCCTTCTGCTCTATATCTCTAATAATAGAAACCAAATTTTGATTTCGTTTCACCTTCTGCTCTATATCTCTAATAATAGAAACCAAATTTTGATCTCGTTTCCCCTTCTGCTCTATATCTCTAATAATAGAAACCAAATTTTGATCTCGTTTCACCTTCTGCTCTATATCTCTAATAATAGAAACCAAATTTTGATTTCGTTTCACCTTCTGCTCTATATCTCTAATAATTCTAGTAACAGCGACCATGATCAGTTTTGCCTAATATTTACACTGAATAGATACTGAATTGAATGAACAAATGTATAAAATGAAAATATGCCTACGCGAATTAAGCACTCGCCTTGTGAGCGGGAGGTCGAAGGTCCGAATCCCAATAGGGGTCCGGTCTGATATAGCCGAATGGTGAGCCGCCAGCTAGTTAAATAATGGTTACCATATGCCTACCTGCCTGGTGCCTGTTATTAAAAAAGGATAGGGTTCGGGAGGTAAATGAGCTCAGAAAGAACGTATCTCATAAGTCAGAAATGACTTGCCCTTTAAGTACGGGTGACACTATAATAAACAAACACTTTACCCTTAATATTTTCGTCAGTCGTCCACAATGGAAATAATAGATTTTACTTTTGAGTTATGCATGTATACCGGTTAGTATATCACTGTGTGGAGTTTAGATGCGTAGTAATCTAATCACGAAGGCCGAAACTAACTAATTAATTTTCCATGTTGACAAATCATCTACTTGTATTTGACAGGATCATTGAATATGAATGAAGTCACACTGTACATGGTCAACGCTCTCGATGTTCCGTTAAAAGGCACTATTAATAAACTTTTTCACATAAATTCACAATATGTTGAAAATTAAAATTTCAGTGAAAAACTGGCTCAGTTGCAAACAGAACAAGTCGAACCCTATGTGAAGTGATCGTAATAAACTAAATTTAATCAGTCACTACATGCACTTAACCTACACCGTAGATATACATTACGTTTAGAGGGAAGATTACATTGCAGCATGTTTTCAGTAACTCCTAGTATTCCCAAATAAAATACCAAATACTACATAACAAGTGTCATTCCTCCTTGGATGACTCTTCATCAATTTTAGGTATATAATGTTATACACGGACCACAATGAAATAAGCTTTTGTCAATACCTTTCTTGTGCTTTCCTATGTATAAAATGAAATTTGACATGGTCTTAAATGTAAGGTAGTGTTTTTAGAACTTTGAAATGCATAATGAATATGAAAACAATTTAATGTACCTTAAATTTGATTTATAGGGAAATCCAATAGAAAATAAACGGCATAAAATATTATGTTTTTTTTTTTGAGACATTATGCATCTGTTACTGCAGAATCACAGCGCAATTATTTATTATTATCTATTAATGATTGTCGCATCAAACACCTATAAGCTATTGTCAAAAAATAGTTTCTTTGTTACTGATACGGTATCCAATACAGTATCATTCAAAGGTTCATAATCAATATTGTTCCACCAATTGTCATAGCTTTTTGTAATGTAGGGGTACACATATTTCTGCATAATGCCATTGCCAGCAACTACCGAACAAAAGTCTTTATAGCAACTCTTTCTACAGTATATCTGTCCTTAAATATGACATAAAATAATCGAACATAATAATACAGTATATATTGGATGAACAGGATATACAGAGACTTCTCTTGTCTCGATGGTGTCTCACAGCGTTCAGCACACATAAAATAATTAGCGGCTGTAGACAGAAAGTAAAACCGGCCATTTTCATATGGAATGGATACTAAAACAGAGTCAGGTATGTTTTCCTGATTTGACTTTTTTCTCATAAATTGGTGAAACTTTTCAGCTAGAAAGACCTTTAACTATTTTAATTTTATTCTTATAGCTTTACCAAAAGCATTGCATCATAAAAACAATTTGCTTTATATATGTTATTCTTTATTAATGAAACTAAAGGATTTAATTTATGCACGTGCTTTAGTCATAGTGACGTCGTCATGGTTCTCATAAATTAAAATCGTGCATTTTATTTAGTATAGTCGATAACACATTCAAAAAATGGATTTCACGTGAAATATGAAAGTAATTATTAATGAAATCCCTTGATATTTCCCAAAACAAATAGCGAAAAACTAGATTAATTTTCCTAATATAACGTTTACACTAAACTGTCCTGTCCCTATCTCCTGTCAAAACGCTAAATCTCACGGTCGGGCTTCTGCTTTTCAGGCTTTGTTTTGACATTTAACTTGATATATAAAGCAAAATAAACAAATAATGGTCTTGGTCTTATTTCTACCACCAGCGAAATAGCGAATAGGCTGAAAAAGGCTTCTCCTTCTCTCAACAAATTAATATTGCTTTCTGACAAAATAATATGTATCTTTTATTTCTTCATTTACACAATTTCATTTATTGTAGTCGTTCATTTCTAAGTTTGTTCCCCATATAAGTACCTGTGATAATCTTCATTTATGGGAAGAAACTATGGTTAAATAATTCTTGTATCTTTTATTTCTTCATTTACACAATTTCATTTATTGTAGTCGGTCATTTCTAAGTTTATTCCCCATATAAGTGCCTGTGATTATCTTCATTTATGGGAAGAAACTATGGTTAAATAATTCTTGTACGCTTAACCATAATGAGAAAATGCATTTCTACAACTCATAATTCCTTTGATATATTAAAGACTACTCTAAAGTGAATCTACCATATTCGTGAGTTGTGGATAAAGTGAATCTAACATGTTCATGAGTTGTGGATGAGGAAATCCCACCCGAGGGTTGAGATACGTTCAAAAACGAGGCTCTACCGAGTTTTTGGACGTATCTCAACCCGAGGGGGGATTTCCTTATCCACAACTCAGTGGACATGGTAGATTTATTTTCTCACCGTTTGAATCGCATTTTCACACAAGTAAAAAAAATTAGCGTAAATACAGGGTGGGGATGAAAAAATGAAAATCAACTTTTTATCGAACTTTACTTCAAATCTGATATAGATGGATAAAAAATTATCTAACTAAGAAAATAAATACCCATAACCCTATGTTTATTTCAAAAATAAAAATTTTACAGTCATTTTTCGATTTTTATGTGATGTGCACGCGGAGTGTGGGATAACCCTATGTGAGATATAGAGAATCTAACATGTTCATGAGTTTTGGATAAGGAAATCCCACCGAGGGTTGAGATACATCCCAAAAACGAGGCTCTGCCGAGTTTTTTTGGACGTATCTCAACCTGAGGGTGGGATTTTCTTATCCACATCTCAATGGACATGGTAGATTTATTTTCTCACCGTTTAAATCGCATTTTCTCACAAGTAAAAAAACAATAAGTGTAAATACAGGATGGGGATGAAAAAATGAAAATTAACTTTTTCTCGAATTTTACTTCAAAACTGATATAGATGGATAGGAAATGATCTAACTAAGAAAATGAATACCCATAACCCTATGTTTATTTCAAAAATAAAAACTTTACATTCATTTGTTTCGATTTTTCGGAGTGTGGGATAACCCTATGTGCGATAAGATTTTCCATCACTGCTAAAAATAGAGATTTTTCTGTCCGGTAAGTGAGAAAAGGAAATCCCACACGAGCTTTGAGATACGTCCCTAAAACGAGGCTCTGCCCGAGGTTGGGATTTCCTTATCCACAAGTCAATGGACATGGTAGATTTATTTTCTCACCGTTTTAATCACATTTTCACAAAGTTAAAGGAAAATCAACTTTTTCTCAAATTACTACTTCAAAACTGCTATATACATGTAGATGGATAGAAAATGGTCTAACTAAGAAACTGATTACCCACACCCCTACGTTTATTTTAAAAATGAAAATTTTACAGTCATTTTTCGATTTTTATATGCTGGCTGCTTATAATAAGGGTAAAAATAGTCAAATAGTGAAATTTCGGGATTTGGTAACATGGAAATACTCGAAAGAGTGCAATTGAAATTTTATAAATACATTTTAACTTAAAGACATCTACACCCTCTTACATGATTTACGGAGGAATAACACTTTGAGCAGTCGATATAAAAAATAGAGTCATTGCTTATTGGGCACGGAGATAGCGACAAAACTACTCTAAATTGGCAGCAAAAATATTCTCTGTAATCTATAATCTTCATTTAAATCATAGTTTCGTCGGCAACTAATGTTTATAAATATATAAAAACAGAATTTAAGCAAACTGTATACATCAGTAAATTATCCTCATTTAATGGCATATGTAACAAGAAACCACCACTTACCTATTGAAATAGGTCGTTGGAGGAATATACCCTCTAATGAAAGAAAATGTAACTTTGTAATGATTTAGGC